>JAJIYU010005645.1:0-22008 GCA_030144865.1 Tinospora cordifolia
CTTTTAAATTAAAGTATGATGCATGTTTTATGAGTGTTTCATGAATTGATTTTGTATGTTCTGAATTTTAGTTTGATTTCATATTCTAAAATTTATTTTATCTTAATATGACAATTAAACAAAGACGATGAAGTTAATAACCACGTACCATCATAGTGGTTAAGGCGACACTATGGATGTTCTTTTCATATGAGCTAGGTCATATGGTTTTCAGACTTAAGTACTTGAGGGTCGTGTACCATTGGTGGGTCACTATGTGTAACGAGTTGATTCCAAGTGGGCCCTATTTACTTAGTTAAGAACATCAAGGGATTAAAGGCCCTTTTGGTCTGAGACTCAACTTAAACAAATTGTTGTTTGAAACGCCTAATGTTTGCAAGTGTTTGAATTATGATCGTGTCGTGAGTTTGAATATGAAAGATGGTTGTTCGAAAGTGATCCACTGGGCTATGTGCTCACTCTTCCTTTCTTATTTTTTAGGGGCATGAACCTATGGAGCTGTTGAATATAGATAATTTCTTAGAAAATTTCTAAAGTATTATATTTTTTTTTGAAATTTTAGGGCATGTTGCCCATAGTTTTTATGTTTTTCTACTGAAAAGTATTTTGAAGACTTCTGTTGTAATTATTAGTTTTTTTAAGAGTTTAGTACTCTCAATTTCTATTATGAATAAAATAGTTTGAATTTCTTTATCTCTTTTAATTTGTTTTGATTTTATTGAAAATTTTGTATTCTTGAATTTTATACAAAGGCATGAGATATTGAAAAGAAAAGAACAAGTGTGTGTTGCTTGTAATGTAGCACCAGCCCGACCCGCCATTTTGTTAAGTCCACTGTCAAGAGAACGGTGGCAATGTACACTGCTTAAAGATATGGGGGTTGGGGTGTTACAATCATAGTGATCAAGGCGACACTATGGATGTTTTTTTCATATGAGTTAGATTATATGGTTTTCAGACCTAAGTACTTGAGGGTCGTGTACCACGAGTGGGTCACCATGTATAACGGGTTGATGCTGACATGTGCCCCTAATGGGTTGATGCCGAGTGGGCCCTATTTACTTAGTTCAGAGCATCAAGGGATTAAAGGCCCTTTTGGTCTAAGACCCGACTTAAACAAATTGTTGTTTGAAACGCCTAATGATTGCAAGTTTTTGAATTATGATTGTGTTATGAGTTTGAATATGAAAGATGGTTGTTCGAAAAGGATCCACTAGGCTATATGCTCACTCTTCTTTTTTTATTTTTCAGGAACATGAAATCCATGGAGCAGTTGAATATAGATAGTTTCTTAGAAAGTGTCAACAATATTATATTTTTAGAATTTTTAGGGCATGTTGCCCAAAGTTTTTATGCTTTTCTATTAAAAAGTATTTTGAAGTCTTCCGCTATAACAATTAGTTTATTTTTGAAGAGTTTAGTACTTTCAATTTCTATTATGAATAAAACAGTTTGAATTTCTTTATCTCTTTTAATTTGCCTTGATTTTATTGAAAATTTTGTATTCATGAATTTTATACAAAGGCACGAGATATTGAAAAAAAAAGAACAAGTGTGTGTCACTTGTAATGTAGCACTAGCCGGACCCGCTGTTTTGTTAAGTTCACTATCAAGAGAACGGTGGTCATGTACACTACTTAAAGATACGGGGGTTGGGGTGTTACAGTATTCCACCGTCCTATACCAGTGAGCATAGAGAAACCTGCTCTACTAGAGTTATCGATGATTCACCAAATGGTCCATCATTCTCAAAGTCCAGGCTTCTTCTATAACCCCGAATTCTTATACATCCCATACTACATAGAAACCAAAAGTTATAGAAGCTTCCTGATCCCGTGTCCTGATTAAACAATTTTTTTGTTTTCACGCAAGTTTCAATCTCTAGCCTATGTCCTAAAGATTTATGTTTTTCATCCATTATGCTACCCATGGCTACACCACATTTCTACCTAGGGTTTTTCCTCTAGACCTAGGGTTCAATCTAGTTGACTTACAACCTTCTATCAAGTCAAGACACCAGTTTTGGCATCCTTTTTTGTCTTCTAGTCAGTTTCTTGCCCTAATTTACCTTCTAATTTTCTTTTATAGAAAATAAAGGTGTTCTTTAACTTAAACTATTCATACAAGCTGGGGGGACAACCTCCAGATCAGGCGACGAGACCAAAGTCTGCTTAGCAACCGCACTTTCTAAGGTAAGATAACCCACCTCCCTTTCAATGTTTAGCTTTACTT
This sequence comes from Tinospora cordifolia, assembly GCA_030144865.1. NCBI lineage: Eukaryota > Viridiplantae > Streptophyta > Magnoliopsida > Ranunculales > Menispermaceae > Tinospora > Tinospora cordifolia. The sequence goes on from JAJIYU010005645.1 coordinate 2,233, forward strand.
GGGACAAGGCTTACCCACTATCAGCGCAACTTGTAGTCTTTGTATCCAAACAAAACATTTAAAAACATACCTTTCCTTTTTGAAAACACTTTCTAAAACATTTTTCAATTTTCAAAAGTAGAAGTTCAATTCAATTCAATGTGAAACCCTCATTTGAGTTTCTCATTCTTGTCAAGCACCTAAGCTCTGATACTACACTTGTAACACCCCAAACCCCGAGACTTTCAATTTGGACTTTACCACAAGGTGGGTTGAGACAGTGTTACTTTACAAGTACACAACTTGACTTTCTATTTCAATTTTTTATGCCTTAATAGTATATAAGAGTACACAATTCAAATTTATGAATTTAATAAGGCAACAATACAAGAGATAAAATAAATTCATAAATTTTATTAATTGAATAAAGTTGAGTACATAACTCAGTCTTGAAGTAAAACTATTACAGCAGAAAATTCAAAACTTGGGCAACATGCCCTTACATAGAAATTAGAAACTTCCCAAATTAAAAAAGAAACTTAACTAATATTCATGGTCTTCAAACAAGTCAATTTCCTAAAAAAATATGAGGGAAATGGTGAGCACATAGCCTAGTGGATGTTTTTCAAACCACTAAACTACTAATTTAGCATTAATAACACATTCAAATTCAAATACTTGTAAATCATTAATTGTTTCAAATAACATTTTGTTTATAGTTGTAAATTTGACCGAAAGGGGTTCAAAGCCTTTGATGTTCTTTATCAAAATACTTCTCTTGAGTGAAAAGACATTTTTTATGTCAAGTTTCATTGGACTAAGGACCTAACTCATATTCCAAGTATTTTGGGACATTACCCATGTGAACTAATCACATGTAAAAAAAACACCTACAGTGCCCCTCATGTTCACTGTGACAGTACGTGGTTCTTAATCTCATCATCTTTTATTAAATCTCATAATCATGAATCATAAATAAATTATACTCAAGAAAAATAAATAAAAATAATTTCAACATGTTTAACATACAAACATTCAAAACATGAAAGCAAACACTTAATATTCATCATGCTTTAAAACAAACCTAAATATGTATAATCTAAGCATGACATGATTCCATGACATACATGCAAATCTAAATTTTTTTAAACCATATTATTCAAACATAATATGCATACTAAACTGAAATTAAACATGCATGAACATGGTGTTAAAGTAAACAAGTAGAATAGGGTTTTGAGAAGTCACTTCCACCTCAAAAGTAAATTTCTTTGCATGCCTCTAAAATCCGATAGAGCTTCATTACTCCAAAACTCCTAAACACTCAAGAATAGTTCAAGATTACTTAAGAACTGAGGGGATTGCCAAGAAGAAGGCTAGAAAAAGTTAAGAGGGACTAGTATACTCTTGCTTTGTGATGAAAAAAATGGGAGCACTAGAAGTCCTTTATATAGAGTTTGGGGGAGTGAAAATTGGTACCTTTTTGGGCATTTTTCATATAGAAATTTTCTATTTTTATTGGATCTTGGCGGCCCCAAATTAAATATTGGGTTTTAGGGTTTTTTTGTGTATTTTTCCTTCTATTTTTGGTTTCTTTTCATTTTTTTCCTTTTTTTATTTTGGAATCGATCAGGGTCGCACGATTTTGGCAAAATCACCAAAATTGTGTGCGCCTCTTTTAAACATTTAAAATAATTAAATATTTATAAAATATAAATTCGGTACCTGAATATATATATATATATGTATATATATACTCCTATAATATGTGTAATATATTATATGATATTATAAAAACACCCAAACATATTATTCACATACATATTATATACTATTATTTTTACAACCATAACAAATATTTTGATATACTTGTATTTATCTAATATTCACATCTCATATTTACATATATACGTGTGTGTATATATATATGTGTGTGTGTGTGTGTGCATTTCTATTATTTATTCGCGGATACCAAAGTTTTTTTTAATTAATTTAATTTATTTCATACTTTAGAGTATACACAGTTTATATCTAAAAATGTTATAAATTTCTCAAAAAAATTATTTTATCTGAAATTCGTACAAAATTCATGGGTGTTACACCAACCAAGTGGTACATTCGCCACCCACGAACTAGTAAAGTGTGTCATGCATCACTCTAATTATGTCAATAGAGTGTATCAACATACCAATCTTGTCTCATGACTATCACGATCTAATGTCTGCACCTTAGAATCTCTTATAGGTGAGGTCAACACATCTAAAGATCTATCGATCAGTCGTATATCAAAACTATCACGATCCAATGTTTGCACCTTGGAACCTCTCAACCTTAAGCCAGGTCGACACATCTGAATGACTATCATGATCCAATGTTTGCATGTATTACCCCATGAAATTGTATAGAAATTCAGTAATCGTGTAACACCCCAACCCCCAAGACTTTCAATTGGACTTAACCACAAGGTGGGCAGGGCCGATGTCACCTTACAAGTACACAACTTGACTTCCTATTTCAATTATTCTAAGCCTTATTTATTTGCAAACATTCACTAAGGCAATTGCACAAGAGATAAAAAAAAACTTTCTAATTTTTTATTCAATTTAATAAAAGAGAGTACATAACTCCAATTTAAATTAAATGAAACTATTACAATAGAAACAATTCAAAACTTGAGCAACATTCCCTTACATTGTAAATAAAATGGAAACTTTCTAAAAACTAGCATTCTAAGTCTTTAGCATGCATCATCATGTGTTTAATGTGCTGAAAAGATAAGAGTGGAAGGGTGAGTACATAGCCCAGTGGATCTTTCTCAAACAACCAAATTATTAATTTAAATTAACAATACATTCAAATTCAAACACTTGTAAATCATTAGACGTTTCAAAAAACATTTTGTTTACAGCTATAAATTTGACAAAAAGGGTTTCAAAACCTTTTGATGCTCTTTTTCAAAATACCTCCCTTAAGTGAAAAGACCTTCCTTATATCATGTTTCATTGGACTTAGGGCCTAACTCATATTCCAAGTATTTTGGGACATTACCCATTTGAACTAATCACATGTGAAGAATACCCATAGTGGTTTTCATGTTTACTTTGACAGTACGTGATTCTTAATCATAAAATCTTTCATTAAATCTCATACTCATGAATCATAAATAAAATAATTTCAGCATGTTTAACACAAAAACATTCAAAGCATGAAAACATACACATAGTATGCATCATACTTTAAAATAAACTTAAACATGCATAATCTAAGTATGACATGATTTCATGATCAATTAACACGACATACATGCAAATCTAAAATATAAATCATGTTCTTAAAACCTAAATATGCATACTAAACTAAAAGCAAGCATACATGAACATGATATTAAACTAAACAAGTAAAATAGAGGTTTGAGAAGTCACTTCCACCTTAGTTCCCAAAGCAGTTGTAAGCCTCTGAAATCTGGCATAACTTCGTTATTCTAAGACTTTCAACCACTCAAGAATAGTTCAAGATTACTTAAGAACTGAGGGAATTGCCAAGAAAAGGCCTAGAGAAGATCAAGAGGGTCTAGTATGTTCTTGTTTTGGGCAAAAAAGAATGAGAGCATTAGGGGAGTTTATATAAGGTCTTCTAGGGGCAAGACTTGTAAATTTTGAGCATTTTTCATACGAGAATTTTTCATTGTTATTAGGTTTTGGCAGCTCCAAAAGAAACAATGTATTTTAGGGTTTTTTTCCTAGGGTTTTGGTGTGTTTTTTGTGCATTTTCTCTTTTTTCCGATTTTGTTTCATTTTTTATTTTCAGTTTTCCAGCTAAAACAAACAATTTTTTCTCCCTATTTCACGGTGTGAATTTGCATGGTGCGAATTTGTGATTTCATGTACCACAAATTTTTTTTCCTTTCTATATATATAATTTTTACACATAACATATTATAACCTTATATTATATAATATTATATATATATATTTGCATATTAATACACATATTAAATATACATTTATACTCATCTAATATTTAATATTCGCATCACCTATTTAACACATACCTGTGTATGTATGTATGTATGTATGTATGTATGTATATATATATTTTTTTATTTATTATTCATTTTTGGATACAAAAATTTCTCAATTAATTCTATCTTATTTTATACTTTGGAGTATACACAATTTATATCTAAAAATGTTATAAATTTCTCAAAGTCAAATTGTTTTGTTTAATTTCATTTGTAAAATTTCATACAAATCTTCAGGGTATTACATTTTACCCCCCTTAAATTAATATTGTCCTCAAAATTTATATTTATTCAGGGGTTCCTAGTGAACAGATGTGGGTACTTAGTCTTCATTTCACTCTTTAGCTCTCAGGTGGCTTCTTCCATCCTATAATGTTTCCACACACCTTAACTAAGAAAATATTCTTAGTTCTCAGGTTCTATACCTTGTGATCAAGGATTCTAATTGTCACTTCTTTATAAGTGGCATTTTCTTGAATATTCACTTCCTCCCAATGGATGATGTGAGAAGGATCTGGTTCATACTTTCGCAGCATTGACACGTGGAGCACATTGTCAACTGAGGTCATCCGGTTTGGTAGCTCCAACTCATAAGCACATTCCCCGATTCTCCTAAATATTTTATAAGGTCCAACAAATCTCAGTGATAACTTTCCCTTGAATTTGAACGTCTTAATACCCTTCTGAGGACTAATTCTTAGAAATATTTTCTCACCCACTTGGAAGTCTAGGGATCTCCTTCTTTTGTCAGTATAGCTCTTTTGATGACTTTGAGCTGTAGCCAACCTCTTACGTATTAGTTTTACTTGGTTGTTTATTTCTCCCACCAAGTCTGGCCTAGTAAGAACATGATTCTCAAGTTCAGCCCAACAAGCTGGTGATCTGCAAGGCCTTCCATAAAGAGCATCATATGGAGCCATCTTAATACTTTCCTAATGACTATTGTTATAGACAAATTTTGCTAAGTGCAGGTACTTGCTCCAGTTTCCTTTAAAGTCCAAGACACAAAACCTTAACATGTCTTCTAAGGTCTAGATAATTCTCTCAGACTACTTATCTGTCTGAGGGTGAAAACCATTATTCATGGTGAGTTTAGTGCCCAACTCCTTTTGTAGACTCTATTAGAACTGAGAGGTAACGCTACAGTCTCTATCAGATACAATTGTCTTAGGCACACCATGAAATCTTATTATTTCCTTCACATAGAGTTCTCCCAGCTTAGTTAGCCATATCTTTTTTTATTCCTCTCCACCAGTAGGTCTTTTTGAGGTTTTGATACATTTTGTCGCCACATGGATGCATTGTGTACTTGGTCTAATGAACCTCATCCAGTATGGTCTATTTACTTTGTCCATTCTAAGGTACACAAATTCTTTCTCCAAGCCTTAAGGTATGTTCAGCGTATAATCTAAAGTCAGTATGTTTACCCTGTGTAACTCCTTCTATTAGACTAGTGAGTCATTTGTCTTGTCTTTGCTTATCCCTAATCTAGTGTAGAAGATCTGGTTAGCATGACATGTTGTAGAGATATGCTCGTTTTTCATTCAAGGTTGCACCCAACCTAAAGTCTTTAATCAACTAGCACATCTAAGCCTTTTCTTCCTCCTGTTTGTTGAACTTTCTACTTAAGGCATTGGCCACCACATTGGCTTTTCCTAGATGGTAGTATAATTGGAAATCATAATCCTTAAGGAACTCCATCCATCTTCATTGCTTGAGGTTCAACTCCTTCTAGGTGATACTTCAAGTACTTGTGATTTGAAAACATATCAAATTGCTTACCATAAAGGTAATGTCTCCAAATTTTCAGGGCAAGTACAATGGCAACTAACTCTAGGTCATGAGTAGGGTAATTCTTCTCATGGACCTTCAATTGTCACGAAGCATAAATGACTACTTGCTTCTCTTGCATCAAGATTGTTCCTAGTCCACTCAGTGAAGCATCTGTATACAGGACATCTGTGACACCATGAGTTGGAATGACTAAGATAGGGGCTGAAGTTAATCTCCTTTTTAGTTTTTGGAATGGTTGTTCGCAATTCTCATCCCAATCGAACTTAACCCCCTTCTTGGTAGCTTGGTCATAGGTTCTACTAGCTTGGAGAAATCTTGGATGAATCTTTTGTAGCATCCAGCCAACCCTAAGAAACTGATAATCTTTGTAACTGTCTTTGTTTGCTTCCTGTCCATGATAGCTTCCACCTTCTTTGGGTCTATAGAGATTCCTTTTGCTGATACTATGTGACCAAGAACCTTGACTATCTTCATCCAAAATTCACACTTGCTGAACTTAATATATAATTGGTGCCTTTTGAGAGTTTTAAACACTATCTGCAAGTATTCTAAGTGTTCAACTTCTAACTTAGAGTAAATTAGGATATCGTCCATGAATACCACCACAAACTGGTCAAAGTATTGTTCCAACACTCGATTCATTAGATCCATGGATGCTGCTGAAGCATTGGTCAAACCAAAGGGCATCACGGTGAACTCAAAGTGTCCATATCTCGTTTTGAAGGTTGTCTTGTGTATATCAGACTCTTGATTTTCAACTGATGATAACTTGACCTAAGATCAATCTTCTAGAAATAAGTGGGTCTTCTCAATTGATCAAATAAGTCATCAATCCTTAGTAGAAGGTACTTATTCTTTACTGTGGCTTGGTTCAACTTCCGGTAGTCAACACATAGTCTCATGGAACCATCTTTCTTTTTCATGAACAGTACAGGAGCTCCCTAGGGTGATTCACTTGGCCAAATAAAGCCTTTTTCTCAGAGCTCATTGAGTTGAGACTTCAACTTGATCAGTTCTACTTGTGCCATTCTATAAGGAGGTATGGTTATAGGGTTGGTTCCAGGGTAAAGTTCGACCTTGAACTCTAATTCTTTAGCAGGTGGTAGTCCAGGTAAGTTATTTGGAAACAGATCCTCATACTCACTAACAATTACTAGGTATTGGATTCTCTTTATTTTAACATGTTCTTCTTTAGAGAATTCCTCAAACTCATTCTTCTACTTTAAGTAGTTTACCGTGGCTAAGGTTGGACTCTTCGGTGATCTCTGCATATCCCCATTAATTCTATATGTTTCCCCAGAAGGTCAGGTTATGGTCACTCATTTCTTAGGACAATCTATCTGGGCTTGGTTCTTGTCTAACCAATCCGTCCCCAAGATCACATCATAACCATAAAAAGTAAAGTACATAGATCAAGCATTAAGAGTTTATCCCCAAATCTTAGCTCACAACTAAGATTCTTTTTGAGGTAACAGTAGTCCCTATTGGTGTGGACATATTCAAAGTTATGAGTATTATTTTTGTAATAAATTGTAACCTATCAGCTAGTTTCTCAGAAATAAACGATTTTGAGGCACCCGGACCAAATAATAGTTTCACAGCAACACTAAATAACAGTAACATACCTTCCACCGTAGGGACTTGATCTTCCAGAGTCTCAATAGTAAACATTCTGGCCTAGTTCTAACCACGGCCCTGGTTCTGCCCCTGATTGGCATTCTGTTGTAGTTGCTTGACTTGTGGACCATTGTTTTGACTTCCTTCCTAAGTGTTCTGCTGTTGTTGGGGAACATGAGTTGGTGCAGTCGAGCAATTTATAACTATATGGCCTCTCTACCTGCACACATAGCACAACCCTTGTTTCTTTGCATGTTCCCTTAACTCGTTTTTGTTCTGCCCTTGTTTCTATGGTGCCCTCCCACCACTCTTGCTTTTCTTCTATGTTCCTTGATATTTTTCATTCTTGGGCCTCTTATTCTTTCCCCTCAACCTTTTTTCCAAGTTGAGCTCTCGTTCTAGGGTTAGAGCCTTTTCCACGACGTCCTTGTACACTTTTAGGCCAAGAGTTCTCACTATCTTTTAAATCTCCATCTTGAGACCATGTGCAAAATGATTAGCCTTCATTCTCTGTTCCCTAATCAACCCTGGCAAGGATTTGGCCAGTTCAGTGAACTTTCTTTCATATTCCACTACAGTTAGGTTTCTTTGATTCAACCAGACAAAATCTTCTTATGGTTTACTCAGTGTTGCTTCAGGAAAGAACTTTTCATAAAAGATCTCCTTGAACTTTTTCTAGCTCATTTCTTCAACATTTGTGTTTGGGTCCATCCTCATCATATGCCACCAACTTTTGGCTGGTCCCTTGAAGTGGTGTGTGGCCAGTGCCACTCGTCTTGACCCAATTACCTTCAACACATTCAGATGCTCCTCCATTTCTTCGTACCAATGGTTTATAGTGATACAGTATGTTGTTCCTTCAAATTGTGGAGGTTGGAGCTTCTGTAGTTCCATTAACATCTTCCTCCGTTTCTCATTATCCAAATCCTCTTGAGCCCTCTAACGTTTGGGAGTTGGGGCCACAAGTGCTGGATGTTAAGCCTAGATGGGTTCGAGCACTTGAGGCTGAGGTATTACCTAAGAGAGTATCTAGGGTAGAGCCCTCATCAGTTGATCCATAACCTTTTGAGCAACTTCATTCATCATATTTTTCATTCGGGCCTCCATGCCAGCAAGTGGTTCATGATCCCTCTACTCTGTCTCATCAGAAGTAGTGGATCGGGTAGCATATCTTCATGTTCTAGCCATTGTCTACAAATTTAACACCTTGTTAGTATTTGCCTCATTGAACATTCGTATTATCATGACTCTAGATTCATGTCTCTATGTTCTTGATTTGTTTAGTGGCCTAACAGTTTATGCTTCTAGGTTCTTGTTTGTTCTTGGGTACAGGATTTGGTTTCATATGACATACATATAAATAAATCAAGCATGTTTTTCACACAATCATACAAGTTCACACTTGCATAGCAAAATTTTAGGCCTCCATCTAAGCTTCCAGGTTTAAGTGTCTCATACCACTCTAACCCTTTCACTTAGAATTTTACTTAGAAAATTGTTACATCCAAACATTTTCACAAATGTCTCAATAACTAAGGTTGCCCGAGCCTACTATACCTGACTGTCCCATACTAGCCAAGCATAGAAAAATAAGTTCTTCCAAAGTTACCAATCATTCACCAAACATGGTCCGTGATTCTTCGAATCCAAGCTGCCTCCATACCCCCGAATTCCTATGCATCCCATACTACATAGAAACTAGAGATATAGAATCTTTTCGATTTCGTGTCTTGACCAAACAAAGATTCTATTTTCGCAAATTTCCAATCTCTACCATATGTCCTAAAGTTTTATGATTTTGATCCACTATTCCTCCCACGTTTCTATCTAAGGTCACTTCCCTAAACGTAGGGTTTCAATGTGGTTGACTCACAATCTCTGTCTAGTTCCTTTGGCATCTTTTTTGACTTTTAGTTACTTTCTTGCCCTAATTTTTGACCTTCTAATTTTCTTTTGTAAAAATTACGGGTGTTCTTCAACTCAGACCACTCGTACAAGCTAGTGGGACAACCTATCAGGTGGCGAAACCAAAGTCTAGTTAGCAACCACGTTTTCTAGGGCGAGATAACCCACCTACCTTTCAATATTTAGCTTTACTCGAAACAAGGTTCACCCACTATCAGCTTAACTTGCAGTCTTCATATGCAAACAAATCATTTTAAAACATATATTTCCTTTTTTAAAACACTTTCTAAAACGTTTTTCATAAAAATAAAGGGTAGGGCATACAAATTTCCTAAATCTTATACTATTGTGGGTATAAGACTAACTTTCCAATTCTAGCCCCAACTACAAATGTTTAGGCTTGACCTTTTATTTTTTAGCTGAAAGCATCTAAAGCCTAGGCTCTAATACCACAGTTGCAATGCCCTAACCCCCAAGACTTTCAATTAGAATTAACTACAAGGCGGGTCGGGCCAATGTCACTTTACAAGTACACAACTTGACTTCTTATTTCAATAATCCCAAGCCTTATTTATTTAAAAACATTCACTAAGACAATTTCACAAGAGATAAAACAAAACTTTCTAATTCTTTTCTCAATTTAATAAAAGAGAGTACATAACTCCAATTTAAATTAAATGAAACGATTATAGCAAAAATAATTCAAAACTTGAGCAACATGCCCTTACATTGTAAATAAAATTGAAACTTTCTAAAAACTAGCATTCTAAGTCTTTAGCATGCATCATCATTTGTTTAATTTTCTGAAAAGATAAGAGGAAGGGTGAGCACATAGCCTCTGGATCTTTTTCAAACAATCAAATTACTAATTTAGATTAACAACACATTCAAATTCAAGCACTTGTAAATCATTAAGCGTTTCAAATAATATTTTATTTACAGTTGTAAATTTGATTGAAAGGGTTTCAAAACCCTTGAGTCAAAAGGCATTCCTTTGCCATGTTTCATTAGACTTAGGGCCTAACCCATATTTCGAGTATTTTGGGACATTACCCATGTGAACTAATCACATGTAAAGAACAATCACAATGACTTTCATATTTACTATGACAATACGTGGTTCTTAATCTCTACATCTTTCATTAAATCTCATACTCATGAATCATAAATAAAATAATTTTAGCATGTTTAACACATAAACATTCAAAGCATGAAAACAAACACATAGTATGCATCATACTTTAAAATAAACATAAACATGCATAATCTAAGCATGGCATGGTTTCATGATCAACTAACATGACATACATGCAAATCTAAAATGTAAATCATGTTCTTAAAACCTAAATATGCATACTAAACTGAAATCAAGCATAAGTGAACATGGTATTAAACTAAACAAGTAAAATAGAGGTTTGAGAAGTCACTTTGACCTTAGTTCACAATGCAGTTGTAAGCCTTTGAAATCCATTAGAAATCCATTATTTTAAGACTTTCAAACACTCAAGAACACTCAAGAATAGTTTAAGATTACTCAAGAAATGAAGGGATTGCTAAAAAAAGGGCTAGAGAAGATCAAGAGGGAGTACAATGCTCTTACTTTGGGACAAAAAATAATGAGAGCATTAAGGGAGTTTATATAGGGTCTTCTGGGGGCAAGGCTTGCAATTTTTGAGCATTTTTCGTATGAAAATTTTTCTTTGTTATTAGGTTTTGGTAGATCCAAAAGAAACAATGTATCTTAGGGTTTTGGTGTGTTTTTCGCGCATTTTCTCTTTTTTTCGATTTTGTTTCATTTTTATTTTCAGTTTTCCAGCCAAAACAAACAATTTTTTCTCTCTATTTCAAGGTGTGAATTTGCACGATGTAAATTCGTGATTTCATGTACAGCGAAATATATATATATACTCATATAATTTTTACACATAACATATTATTGCCATATATTATATAATATTATATATTTGCATATTAATGAACATACTAAATATACATTTATATATTATTTCTTATTCATTTTTGGATAACAAAATTTCTCAATTAATTTCATTTATTTTATACTTTGGAATACACACAATTTATATCTAAAAATGTTATAAAATTTTCAAAGATGAATTGTTTTATTTAATTTCGTTCATCAAATTTTGTACAAATCTTCGGGATATTGGAAATCGACTTTGAGAATTTTATAGAATTTTTTGATGCAATTATGTATATTTCAACTATTTAAAAAAGTGAGCAAAATGGAAATAAACAAAAGAAAAAAAAATACATGCCGAGGACTACCGTCGTAGTCAAAATGAATACCACAATCGTGTCGCGGGCTGCTGAAGATTCTGATTTGCGATAGCTACTGTGGCAGTCAGACGAGAACTGCGGTAGTGCATCAAGACTCCAAGAAGATTTCATGAAATGCAATACTGCAATAATGCAATTGGGTTACCACGGTAATGCGACGAGTTTTTAAAGAAAATGCTCCAAAAAAATGAATTAGAAAGTCTACAAAACAAAATAGAAACATTTTTTGACCTATTATCAACGTAACTGAGTGAAATTACCTTGATAACACAACGAATTTTTGAAATAATGCATGCAAAACATTGTCCAAAACGAATCGAAAAGTCTCCAAAACCCTAAGTTACTAATTCTTGTACACAGGATTGAAGAATTAGTAAGTTTTCTACCCTAAAAACACCCCAAACTTTCCAATGCCCACCCATTTGAACTCTATATAAATCTCGCACCCTTTTTCATTCTCTTCATTCCAGCAAGAACTAAACAAGATCCTTCTTTCTCTTTCTGCTTGTCTCTAGGCATCCCTTTTCTTTCTTTAATTGTTCTAAACAACAATTAGAGTAGTAGTAGCGAAGTACTACACAAATTTGTGCTAGCAATTGGGAAGATAGGAAGGGAATTCAATAGAGGCTTCAAGAGGAGTAAAGCTATTTGAGGTGGAAGTGATTTTTGAATCTTTACCTTGTTATTTTAATTAGGATATGATGTGCATGGATGTTTGCTTAGTTTGGAAATACGTTATGATTATACATGCCATGATCATGCATGTCATGATCATACATGCCATGATTATACATGCCATGATTATAAATGCATTGTTTAAGGTTTTATCGCTAATGATGCGTGTTTTGTGATGATTTGATCTATGTTATGACATGTTGACCATAAACACATGCTATTTATTAGTTTTCTTAAATTTATCATGGTAATGTTTAACATTAATGAAAGATTTGACAAAGATTTTAACCATGTACCAGCACGGGGACAGATTTTCACCGTGAATGTTCTAATTAGTATTTTGGGATGTGAAGTAAGGGTTTAGATTTAATCCCTCTTTATCAATGATAAGATTGATGGTCTAGATTTAAACTCATCCCCTAAATATGGAACACTAAGGCGTAACCTTTCAGTCATAATGTCACACTTCCTTTTTAATCTTTTAGAAAATTAATATATCAAGGCTTTATGAAAGACACTTAGATTATTTATGAGTCTTTATTGAATTGTAAGGCATATTAACCCAAATTTTGTTATTTGAGATTATTTCCGCTGTAATATACACAAAGGTTATGTATCCCTTTGAATTTTTGAATTAATGAATGGAATTGGTTTTATTCTATCAAATGATTTTTGAGTATGTCTTATGAAATTCGTACAAGTAATTGTCTCACAGAGTTGCGACCAAAACAGAAAGAAAATAATCAATATGACACTAACCCACCTCTCAGGTAGCCTGGCTATTGTTGCAAAATAAACTGAGGGCACTACGGTAGTTGTGCCCTTCAGATCAAGATCATCGGACTTGGGCCATAAGGAGGAGGCAGGTTATTACAAAGGTGGTATCGGAGCTAAGGCTATAACTTGCTGGGAAAAAGATGATTCCTTTGATCTAAAGGTGGTATCAGAGTCTAGATTGCAGATGCCTTTGGCAGATTTAGAAAGAATTGAGTCATCAAGTAAGACTTGTACTCTAAATCAATTTAGAACACCCTACCTCCTATTTTGAAATTGAAAATCATTTCAAAAAACTACTTTCCAAAATGATATATATGTTTCAAAAATGTTTTGTTTGGATACGAAGATTACGAGTTGAGCTGATAGCAGATTAGCCTTGTCACGAGTAAAGCTAAAGATTGAAAGGAAGATGAGTTATCCTGTTCTAAGAAGTCAGTTGCTAAGAAGACTTCGGTCTCGCTGCCCGATTGGAGGTTGTCTCACCAGCTCATACAAGTGGTCAAACTTGAAGAACACACTTTTTTCTATAAGAAAACTAGAAGGTTGTGTTAAAAGGCAAAGTACTAAAGTACAAAAGGGGTACCAAAGGCGGTACCGAAAATGGATAAAGGTTATATGATCGAAACCCTAGGTCTAGGAAAGAGACCTTAGGTTGAGACTTGGGTGTTGCCAAGGGTGGCATAGTAGATCACGAATTAAACATTTAGGACATAGGTGAGAGACTAAAAATGTGTGAAAACAAAAAACTTGACTGGTTAGAACACGAGATCAGGAGGATTTTGTGTCTCTAGTTTCTATATGGTATGGGAGGCATATGAATTTGGGGGTATAGAAGAATCTTGGACTCAGAGAATGGCAGGCCACGTTGATGAATGATCGGTAACTTTAGAAGAGTTTTTTTTCCCTATGCTTGGTTGGTATGGGATGGTCAAGTATAGCAGGGCTTAGAAAACCTTAGTTGTCGAGACATTTGCAAAATTGGTTGGGTATAGTGAAATCTATGAGTGGAAGTCTATGTTGAGGGGCAAGTGTGGTATGCGACACTTGAACTCGAAGGCATAGATGGAAACTTAGAATTTTGCTATGCTAGTGTGAACTTATATGATTGTAAGATTGTCTGATTGATTGAATGCATAATGTACTCGTTAAACGCATGAAAAAAAAAAAATATATATATATATATATATCCTGTACCTAATGACATTAAAGAGCCTTCAAACCCTCAAACAGAACCTAGAAGAACAAACTAATAGGCCACTAAACAAGTCGAAAACCCACAAACATGAATCTAGAGTCATGATAACACGAATAAAACAAAAACTTGAGGAAACGAATACTAAGACAATTTTGACTTGTTGATAATTGTCGAATCCAAGAGATATGCTATTAGGTTTACCAAATTTGATGAGAATAAACTATGAAAATAAGGGGCATAGACCGATGTTGCTGAAGCTCTGATTGAAGCCACGATGACTCTCAAGTTGATGATAGGGATCACCAGAAGGGTTATAGAATAGATTATGAGGACGCCACCTTTAATGATACCACAGGCGATGACACAGTTACAAATGTAGGAGCAAATTCTGGTGTGGCAGCCTATGCCCGTACTCAGGGTTCTAGTTTGTCCAAGGGCACGAGATGATGCTGAAGATAAGGAACAAAGAAACATGTTGATGGAGTTGTAGAAACTCCACCCATCTCACTTTGATGGCACGTCTGACTACATGACGGCAGACCACTGGTAATAGGAACTAGATGAACACTTGAACGTACTGTGGGGCAACAGGTCCCCGTAGAGTGGCGCTAGCTACCCATTAGTTCAAGGGACCAGCTAGGAGTTGGTGAAGATGCTAAAAGCAGATCCACATATTAAAGTTAGAACAATGGATAGGAAGGAGTTCAAGAAGGTGTTCCATGAGAAATTCTTCCTTGAGGAAAATGTAGCCGAATTCGTTAGGTTAACTAAGAGAGATATGATTGTGGCAATATATGAAATAGAGTTTATCGAATTGGCCAAGTTTTCTCTTAAATTAATCAGGGAAGAAAAGATGAAGGCAAACGAAGAGGGTCTAAAGATCGAGATTCAGAAAGTGATAATACCTGTGGGCCTAAAGACGTACAATGACATCGTATAGAAGGAATTGCTACTGGAGCAAGAAATTAATTGACAAAAGTTGAAGAATAGAAACAAGAGGTTGGGAAATGGCAAACACTACCAAGGAGCTCAGAAGAAGCAAAACACCCATCAAAAGAACGGTGGAAATAAGGCACCCCAAACACAAAACTGATCAAATCAAACTAAAGAGGACTAGAGGGAATTGGTCAAGCAACAAAGATTGTGTTATTACTACAAACAACCAGGACATGTGGCGAAGTTATGTCCTACTAAAGCATAGGCTCCCAAAGGTAGCAACATAATCAGGGGGGAAGACAGAATGGACATCCTCAACAATAATAGCTTCGGCTGAACAACAACCAGGGACAAAACAGAACCAAGTTCGTAAGCAAAACCAGGCTAGAGTGTTTGTTATGGCTAGTTTTTAAGAGGAACAAGTCCCTACTATAGAAAGTACATTCTTGTTGTTTAATGTTACTGTGAAATTTATGTTTAATTTAGGTGCTACGAAATCTTTTCCTGCTGAAAAACTAGCAGATAAGTTGTAACTAGTAACAAAAACATTACCAGGCTAGAGTGTTCGCTATGGCTAATTTTTAAGTGGAACAAGTTTGTACTATAGAAAGTACATTCCTGTTGTTTAATGTTGCTGTGAAATTTATGTTTGATTCAGGTGCTACGAAATCCTTTGCTACTGAAAAACTAGCAGATAAGTTGTGACTAGTAACAAACACATTACCTATAACTCTAAATTTATCCATACCCATAGGAACTATCATTACCTCAAAAAGAATGTATAGTGGTGACCTTAGGTTTGGAGATAAATTGAAATCGGTCGACCTTTATGTACATTCATTTTATGGATATGATATAATCTTGTAGATGGATTGGTTAAACCATTATTAGGCACAAATAGATTGTCCCAAGAAGTAGGTAACGATAACATTACGTTCGGGAGAAACCTATAGAATCAATGGTGACATGTAGAGATTACCTAGAAGCCCGATAAAAGCCTTGTTGAACTGCTTAAGGCAAAAAATGAACTCAAGAAACTCTCTAAAGATGACCCTAAGGAACAAGGAGAAATATAGAACTTAGAGGTAGTTCGAGAATATGAAGATATGTTTCCAAAAGAATTACTTGGGTTACCCCCAACTAGAGAAATAAAATTCAATATTAAAGTCTCCCCCTGGAACCAACCCCATACGGATACCTCCCTATAGAATGGCACCAGTGGAGTTGATCGAGTTAAAGACTCAGCTATAAGAGCTATAAGAGTTGATCAAGTTGATCGAGTTGGGGAAGACATCTCATCTAAGGTGGAAGTTGTTTTCTTAAACACTCTTTTTATATTTGACCATTAGTATGTTCATTCTTGTGTAACGTTTTTTGTGTTTTTTTGAAAATCATGATGCCCATTTTCACTTCTATTTTTAGTATTCATGTATGTTTCAGTTTTGATGAATATTCAAGATCAGGCATGTATGATGTTCATTTCATGTTAGTATCACGTTTAGAAGTTATTCCAAAGTTTGGTGCATAATATTGAATGGTGAGTTAATTGTTTTGCAATTTATTAAATTCTGAAATTCATTTCCAGCTTGTTCTTATATTCTAAAACTTTATTTATATTTCATGAATATGGGATTTAAGATGAGAAGATGGTGATACAAATCATGTACTATCATAGTAGACACATGGTTGCTATGGGTGTTCTCTTCTTATGATTAGTTCATAAGGTTTGTAACACCTAAGTGATTGGTTGGTGGGTTAGAGTCCCAAAGTCCAAAATCTAATGAAATAGACTAAGAAATGTCATATTTCACTATAAGGAGTCACTTAGTTGAGAACATCAAGGGTTGAAAAACTATTTTGATCTAAGTTACAACTTTACACAATTTTGATGCTTGAAATGCCTAATTCTTTAAAGTGTTTGAATTATGGATGTGTTAGCGATTTCAATATGAAAATGGTTGTTTAAGATCCACTAAGCTTAGTGTTCACCCTTCCTTTAACATTTTTTAGGAAATTGAATATGCAAGGATTTGGGGTATCTCTTTGATTTTATTTGAAAATTTCTATGTAGGGCATGTTTGCCCAATTTTGTTATGAATTCTGCTATAATTGTTTTTAATTAAAAGTTATGTACTTTTCTCTTTATGAATTAATAAAGATTAGAATTTTCTTTTATCTCTTATTATGTGGCCTTGTTGAGTTTTCACATTAAGGCATGGGATATTGGGAATAGAAAGTCAAGTTTGTGTTACTTGTAAAGTAAAACCAAACCTGGCCCGCCTTGTGGTTAAGTCCACTATTTCAACAATGGTTAAATCCAAGCACTCATAGTCAAAAATATGGGGGTTGGGGTGATACAGATAACACAGTAAATTTCAAAAATAATGCACGCAAAACATTGCCCAACATGAATTGGAAGGTCTCCAAAACCCTAAGTTACTATTCTTGTGTGCAAGATTGAAGAATTAGCAAGTTTTCTACACTAGAAACACCCCAAACTTGCTAATTCCTACCCATTTGAACTCTATATAAACCTTGCACCTCTTATCATTTTTTCATCCCAACAAGAACTGAACAAGTTTCTTCTTTCTTTCTCTGCCCTCTCTTGGCATCCCTTTTCTTTCTTTAGTTGTTCTAAATGGCAATTAGAATAGTAGCAACAAAGTATTGGACAAACTTTGTACTAGTAGTTGGGGAGATTTGAAGGGGATTCAACAGAGGCTCGAAAAGGATTAAAGCTATTTGAGGTGGAAGTGATTTTTGAAACTGTACCTCATTATTTTAATTTAGATATGATGTCCATGGATGTTTGCTTAGTTTGGAAATATGTCATGATTATAGATCCATTGTTTAGGGTTTTATGAATACTGATGCATGTTTTGTAATGATTTGATCTGTGTTATAACATGCATGCTTTATCATGTTATTGTTTAACATTAATGAAAGATTAAACAAAACTTTTAACCATGTACTGATACGGGGACGGATTTTCACCATGAATGTTCCAACTAGTATTTTTGGGATGTGAAGTAAGGGGAATTTAACCCCTCTTGATAAGATTGAAGGTTCAGATTTGAACTCATCCCCTAAATGTGGAATATTGAGGTATAACCTTTCGGTCTTAGTGTCAACTAATAACATGTAATACCCTAAAAACTTTGTACTCAATTAAATAAAATTTATTATTTATTCAGTAAAATTTGGGTGCAAAATAAAACTGGACTCATTTTAGGGCTAAACTTGGCAGGTTTTCAAAAGTCTCATTTGGTGACCCTTAGGGACCCAAAACAAGCTAAAACAAAGTAAGGTGACATGAACAAATTAATTGGACAACATATCCATAAATTATAATAATTGGTCAAGATTTGGGTTTTCATTTGTCAAATGCTCTTCAAGGGATCAAAATTAAAAAGAATTGGCATTTATGGTACTTTGGAAAATCGAAATGACCCGAAATGAAACGGGATGACATGAACTAACAAAATAGATGACGTATCCAAAAATTAAGACAATTAGCCAAAATTAAGATTTTTATTTTTCTAGTGACTTCAGTAGATTCTAAATAAGGAAAGTATGTGAAAGGAAAATCACTTTGGATCAAACTATACCTTAAATTTTTCATTGAATTCATGTGATTCTAAAACTATAGGTTAAAAATCATAATTCCTTGTAAATAAGGAGATTAATTTTTATTTGATTTTTGTGAACCCATGAAATCATGAACATCCCTAAGCATGTGCAAATCACATGGGTGGAACACCATGATCATGTACACCTTCACCCTACACAATTATATGAGACATAATGCATTGTTTGGAAACCATAAAGAGTGGTTCCATGCGTATTTGTGATGATTTGATGATTTAAAGAGACATAGAAAAGTTTCCTTTATGCATGCTAACAAAAAAGAAAGAAAATAGAAAGTTTCCATGAGCTCAATTAAGAATAGTATGTCATGTTGATTCAAGAACCTAGATTGGAAGTTTGGAACTATGATCATGTGTCCATCAAACTTAGATCATGTACACACTAATCAACCATGCTGGACGTCCAAGGAAGGAATAAGAAAGTTTTCATGTACTATACACACATGGCACACAAGTAAATGAACTTAATTAGCAAGTTGTCTTTGTGTGACACTTAAAAGAATAAAGAAAACAAAATCAGCAAGTAATCACATTGTCTAAATCATGTGCATAAGAGAAAATAGGAAAGATTTCTATTCAAATATACATTCACAAAGAGAAGGAAAGATTCCTTGCTCACAAGATCTGACCAAATTAGAAACTCCCGTTTATGCTCCCTCATTATGCCAAAAAGAGGAAAAATTCAAGATGTGCTCACATGTACACTTACTAAACTAGATATGCCCACAAAATCTCTTCAAAGAGGATGTCCTAACTGATATAGGAACCATTCCAAATTCAATTTTATGATTACACTTAAATAAGAAAGCACATATATGCTGACACATGAATAGAAAGCCTTAGTGGTCCCAATTTTCAAACCATGAGCACACTTGCCCTATTATATGCAAACCATCCCATGAGTGTTTGGAAACTTGCCCAACTTTGTGAGC
>JAJIYU010005646.1:0-21982 GCA_030144865.1 Tinospora cordifolia
TGAGAAGTTTAGTACTTTCAATTATTCTTTCTATTATGAATAAAATAGTTTGAATTTCTTTATCTCTTTTAATTTGCTTTGATTTTATTAAAGTGAAAATTTTGTATTCTTGAATTTTTATACAAAGGCGCGAGATATTGAAAAGAAAAGAACAATGAGTGTCACTTGTAAAGTAACACCGACCCGACCCGCCAGTTGGTTAAGTCCACTGTCAAGAGAATGGTGGTAATGTACAATGCTTAAAGATATAGGGGTTGGGATGTTACAAGTGTGGTATCAGAGCTTAGGCATTAGTTGTTGGGCCAAGAATAGAAAGTTTCCTCTAATACCAAAGGTGGTATCAGAGCCTAGGCATTGGTTGCTAGGCCAAGAACAGAAAGATTCCTCTGATATCAAGTGTGGTATCAAAGCTCGATTATTAGAAACACTAGACTAGAATGAGAAACTCAAACTTAGGGTTTCACATTGAATTGAATTGAATTTAGAATGCCCTACCTTCAATTTTTGAAATTGAAAAACGTTTTAGAAAGTGTTTTTTTTTTAAAAGAAAATATATGTTTTGAAATGTTTTGTTTGGATACAAAAACTACAAGTTGAGCTGATAGTGGGTAAGCCTTGTCCCTAGTAAAGTTAAACATTGAAAGGGAGGTGGGTTATCTCGCCCTAGAAAGCGCGGTTGCTAAGCAGACTTGGGTCTCACCACCCGATCTGGAGTTTGTCCCACCAGTTCACATGAGTGGTTTGAGTAGAAGAACACCCTTACCTTCTATTAAAGAAAATAAGAAGGTTGGAAATTAGGGTAAGGAATTGATTAGAAGTCGAAAAAGATGCCAAAGGTGGTATCTTGACTAGATAGAGGTTGTAAGTCAACCAGAACCGAATGCTAGGTCCAGAGAAAAGACCTTAGGTAGAAAAGGGTGTAGCCATGGGTGGCATAGTGGATCAAAAGCATAAAACTCTAGGACATAGGCTAGAGGTTGAAAACTTGTGTGAAAACAGAAAATTGTTTGATAAGGGCTCGAGACTGGGAAGCTTCTATAATTTTTTGTTTCTAAGCAATATGGGATGCATAAGAATTCGGGGTTATAAAGGAAACCTGGACTCGGAGAATGAACAATTTGTGGTGAATGATCAATAACTCTCGCAGAACGGGTTTCTCTATGCTCACTGGTATAGGATGGTTGAGTATAGTGGGCTCGGGAACCTTAGTTATCGAGCAATTCTCGAAATTGTTTGGGTGCGGCTCTGTTCTTAGTGAAAGCCTAAGTAGAAGGGGTAGAGTGGTATGGGACACTTGAACCTAAAAGCTTAGGTGGAAGCTTGGAACCTTGTTGTGCTAGCTTGATTGTATGATTGTATGATATGCATGTTTTAATGCTTATTTGCTTTAAAACCAAATCCTGTACCTAATACGCATGAAAAAAACCTAGAAGAAAGACTTTAGGCCACTGAACAAATCGAGAACCTGGAAACACGAATCTAGAGCCATGATAATACGAATACTTGACACATACTGACACTTTGCTCAATTTTACAAGTAAATGGCTGGAGCTAGGAGGTACGTAATGTAACACACCAACCCCTGTATCTTTAAGCAGTATACATGACCACCGTTCTCTTGACAGTGGACTTAACAAAATGGCGGGTCGGGCCGATGTTACTTTACAAGTGACACTCACTTGTTCTTTTCTTTTCAATATCTCGGGCCTTTCATAAAATTCAAGAATATGAAATTTTTAATAAAATCAAGACAAATTAAAAGATATAAAGAAATTCAAATTATTTTATTCATAATAGAAAGAATAATTGAAAGTACTAAACTTCTCAAAAAGAACTAATTGTTACAACTAAAGACTTCAAAATACTTTTTAGTAGAAAAGCATAAAAACTTTGGGCAACATACCCTTAAAAATTCAAAAAAATCTAATAATAATAACGTAGAAACTATCTAAGAACTATCTATATTCAACTGCTCCATGAATTTCATGTTCCTGAAAAATAAGAAAGCAAGAGTAAACACATAGCCCAGTGGATCTTTTTCGAACAACCATCTTTCATATCCAAACTCATAACACAATCATAATTCAAACACTTGCAATCATTAGGCGTTTCAAACAACAATTTGTTCAAGTCGAGTCTCAGACCAAAAGGGCCTTTAATCCCTTGATGTTCTTAACTAAGTAAATATAGCCCACTCGGCATCAACCCATTAGTGGCACGGTTTTGACCATGACCCTAGTTTTTCCCCTTGATTGACATTCTAATTATTCTGGCTTGAGGTCGCCCATTCTGACTTCCCCCCTAAGTATTTTGTTGTTGCTACTGGGAAGCCTGAACTGGTGCAGTTAGGCAATTTTTTGCCAAATGACCCTTCTGCTTGCATATGAAACACAATCCTAGCCTCTTAGCTTCTTCCCTTGATTCGTCTTTGTTCAGCCCCTGTTTCTATGGAACCTTACCACTTTTACTTTTCTTCTGGGTCCCTTGTTGGTCCATTCTATTTTCGTTCCGCTTATTCTTTCCTCTCAACCTTTGTTCCAGGTTGAGCTCTTGTTCTAGGATTAAAGCCCGTTTTACAACTTCTTTGTAGGTTCAGAGGCCCAATGTCATGATAACCTTTCGGATCTCGATCTTGAGACCCCGTGCAAATCTATTGGCGTTCATTCTTTTTTCCTAGATTAGTTCTTGAGAAAATTTGGCCAACTCTGTAAATTTTCTCTCGTATTCAGTTACTGTGAGATCCCTATGGTTGAGTCTCACGGAGTCTTCTTGCAACTTTCTGAGAGTTGCCTACGGAAAGAATTTGTCATAAAATTTTTCTCTGAACTCTCCCCAGGTCATGGTCCCAACGTCAGTGTTGGGATCCATTTGCATCATTCTCTACCATCCACGGGCTGGTCCTTTGAAATGGTGTGTAGCTAGAGCTACTTGTCATGAGCCCCTCACCTTCAGCACATTTAGTAACTCCTCCATCTCCTGGTACCACTGATCAACAGAGATGCAGTCAGTAGTTCCATCGAATGAGGGAGAGTGAAGCTTTTGCAAATCCAACAGCATCTTCTTTTGTCTTTCATCTTCCAGTTCCTCTATCTTTGACGTTCCTAAGGTACTGGTGTTGGGACTTGGACTGGAATAGGTTCAGGTGCTTGAGGCTGAGGAGCCACCTAAGGGATTATCTGTGGAAGTTTCCTTCTCAGTTGATCTAGTACCCTCTGTGACATTTCATTCATCATGGCTTCCATCTGTGCCTCCATTCATGCCTCCATCCATGCCTCCATCCCAGCAAGCAGTTCCTGCTCTTATTGTTCAGTTTCCTCAAAGGTAGTGGATCGAGTTACGTACCTCTTAGCTCCAGCCATTTGCTTATAAAATTGAGCAAAGTGTCAATATGTGTCAAATATTCGTACTATCATGGCTCTAGATTCATGTTTCTAGGTTCTCGATTTGTTCAATGGCCTAAAATCTTTCTTCTAGGTTTTTTTAATGCATGGGTACAGGATTTGATCTCAAAGCAAATAAACATTACAGCATACATATCACACAATCATACAATCAAGCTAGCATAGCAAGGTTTCAAGCTTCCACCTAAGCTTTCACGTTCAAGTGTCTCACACCACTCTGTCCCTTCCACTTAGGCTTTCACTCAGAATAGAGCCGCACTCGAACAATTTCGCAAATTGTCAATAACTAAGGTTCCCGAGCCCACTATACTCAACCGTCCCATACTAGCGAGCATAGAGAAACCCATTCTGCCAGAGTTACCGATCATTCACCACACATGGTCCATCATTCTCCGAGACCAGGCTTCCTCCATAACCCCAAATTCTTATGCATCCCATATTACATAGAAACCAAAAATTATAGAAACTTCCCAGTCTTATATCCTGATCAAACAATTTTCTGTTTTCACCAAGTTTCAGTCTCTAGCCTATGTCTTAGAGTTTTATGCTTTTGATCCACTGTGCCACCCATGGCTACACCCTTTTCTACCTAAGGTATTTTCTCCGGACCTAGGGTTCGATTCTAATTGACTTACAACCTCTGTCTGGCCAAGATACCACCTTTGGCATCTTTTTCGACTTCTAATCAATTCCTTGCCCTAATTTTCCACCTTCTAATTTTCTTTTATCGAAAATAAGATTATTCTTCAACTTCGACTACTCATATAAGCTGGTGGGACAACCTCCAGATCGGGCGGCGAGACCGAAGTCTGCTTAGCAATCGCGCTTTTTAGGGCAGGATAACCCACCTCCCTTTCAATGTTTAACTTTACTCAAGACAAGGCTTGCCCACTATCAGCTCAAATTGTAGTTTTTGTATCCAAACAAAATATTTTCAAAACATATATTTCCTTTTTTTGAAAACAATTTCTAAAATGTTCTTCAAATTTCAAAATAGAAGGTAGGGCATTCTAAATTCAATTCAATTCAAAGTGAAACCCTAAGTTTGAGTTTCTCATTCTAGTCTAATGTTTATAATAACTGAGCTCTGATACCACACATGGCATTAGAAGAAACTTTTTGTTCTTGGCCCAGCAACTAATGCCTAGGCTCTTATACCACGTTTAGTATCAGAGGAAACTTTCTGTTCTTGGCCCAGCGACTAATGCCTAGGCTCTGACACCATTCTTGATATCAGAGGAAACTTTCTGTTCTTGGCCCAACAACTAATGCCTAGGCTCTGATACCACAATTGCTATCAGAGGAAACTTTCTGCTCTTGGCCTAGCAACTAATGCCTAGGCTCTGATACCACAATTGTAACACCCCAACCCCCGTATGTTCAAGCAGTGTATATGACCACCGTTCTCTTGACAGTGGACTTAACAAAATGGTGGGTCAGGCCGGTCTTACTTTATAAGTGATACTCACTTGTTCTTTTCTTTTCAATATCTCGTGCCTTTGTATGAGATTCAATAATACAAAATTTTCAATAAAATCAAGATAAATTAAAAGAGATAAAGAAATTCAAACTATTTTATTCATAATAGAAATAATAATTGAAAGTATTAAACTTCTCAAAAAGAACTAACTATTACAGCGAAAGACTTCAAAATACTTCTCAGTAGAAAAACATAAAAACTTTGGGCAACATACACTTAAAAATTCAAAAAAAATATAATAATAATAAGGTAAAAACTATCTAAGAACTATCCATATTCAACTGCTCCATGCGTTTCATGTTCCTGAAAAATAAGAAAGGAAGAGTGAGCACATAGCCCAGTGGATCTTTTTTGAACAACCATCTTTCATATTCAAACTCATAACACAATCATAATTCAAACACTTGCAATCATTAGGTGTTTCAAACAACAATTTGTTCAAGTCGAGTCTCAGACCAAAAGGGCCTTTAATCCTTTTATACTCTTAACTAAGTAAACAAGGCCCACTCGTCATCAACCCGTTAGTGATGCCATCTTACTCGAGTTGGGTGATACAAGTACTGCTAGTTGTCCCTAATAGTTGACCTCTTCTCGGGATAAAGGTCCCTTAAGGTCTGATGTTCTTCTGCAAGAGAATTTCTCTAATGGTTGACTTTTGTTCTGATTAAAGGTTCTAGAGGGTTGATTGCTACTCATGAAAGGTTTAAGACTTGGGACTGATGGTATCACGAAGAATAATTGTATAAAGTGGAGAGAGGTTAAATATTAGGTGGGTAGAGGTCTAGACAAGATTGAAGTGATGCTAGAGTACCTGAGTCACTGGTTACATGTGTGACCTGAGTATTGAGAGGAATCCCTGATAGTTGATCTCTTCTCGGGAAAGGAATCCTTGAAGTTTGATGGCCCTCTTTAGAAGCTGTGTTGTCTCTAATGGTCTGATCCCAACTTTGGGAAGATATCCTTGAAGGCTGATCCCTACTCGGGAAAAAGTTCGATTTGGGAACTATGGCATCATATAGAGATGTAATGGAGTAAGTACCATGACTATAAGTCTAGGTAGAAATTGGGTGTTGTCTCGAAAGCACAATGGATCATAAATAAAATAAAATCTTTTAGGGCATAGGCTAGAGATTGATAACGTATTTGAACTCACACTTGTTTGGTCAGGACCCGAGTTTGGGAGGGTCCTGTATCTCTGGTCTCTATATAGGATGGGGTGGATAGGGATTTGGGGGTACGGAGGAATCCTGGATTCGAAGAATGACGGACCATGTTTGGTGAGTGATCGATTTCTTTGGCCAAACTTGTATGCATTGTATTGTACTAGGATGGGGTGGTACAGTACAATGGGTCTTGCATCAGCTTTAGAATATGTCCATAGGTACACTGTCGTGCTATTTTAAACTAAGGGCCTGGTTAAACATGGCGGGATATCTATAGTCATGGATATCGAGACACTTGCACCATTATATGGGTGAATTGTAATTCTCAGTGGAAGTATGTGTAGGACAGGGCACACAGACCTGGAAGCACAGATGAAAGCTTATGATTGCATTATGCTAGCGTGCATTATTTGCTTATTGGTTGGGTGATTGATTGTAATGTATGTATTATAATTATTTTGAGCATCATAACCCAAATTCCTGTACCCAGAAATAGACAAAATATTGCTGATTTAGAAGCATAAACCCCTAGGCCTTTGAGACAAAGCGAGAACTTAGAAACTTGAATGTAGAGTCATAGTAGCATGATAAACGCGAAAGGGTATAAGTGGGTAGGAAACAATGAACATTATCACAAGTCTCAATATCCAAAGTTTTAGAACTAAAGTTTGATTTAATTTGGTTATTGAAATTGCTCATATCAGTAGGATTAAATGTTTGCATATTGAAGTATGTTGACTTGATGATAATGTCGAGCATAGAGGAAGTATGATAGGCAATTGGGAAGTAGTATATTCTAGGAATTTCGAGATATATCAAGTGAGTATTGACTTGATTCAAATTTCAAGGATGAAATTTTATTTAAGGCGGGTAGGTCGTATGTAACACCCCCGTAACTTTGTGATCGTGCCATGTCGTGAGTGAATATGAGATGAATAATAATAAATGAATTAAAATCATGTACAATTTAAATACAGATGTAGACTATGCTTAGGAGTAAATAAATTATTTCATAGCTCACTCACGCTCGCGCGAAGGCGCGAGTGATGAGAAAATGAAATATATCATTTGATCGAAAAATAATAATAATAATATGATAAAACTATATTTTATGTTTTATAGATGTATATAAATAGCTGAAATAATTATTTGATGTTTATTATGATTAGTGTAGAAAAAAATTAATAACAATAATAATAACATGGTAACACATATACATTTATAATAAGGTTTATACATTAAGATGATTGGTATATATATAGCAAAGAAATAAAAATATATATCATTGTAAACTTATCATAAGGTTTTATATATACCCATTAACATAATTAGAAAAATAAATAAATAATAAACAAACCTATAAAAATAAAACATAAGTATATGTATATGTATATAATCGAGTAGTGCGTGTGTGACAACAAGAAGTGGTGAATGGGCGGTGGAAGGAGGTGTGTCGAAGAAGAGAACCGAAGGAGGAGAGAGCCCGGAAAAGTCTAGACGACAGAAGAGTGAAGAGGAAGCCAGGGGTTGCTTGTTGTCCATGAAGGAGATGACTGTGATTGTTGGAGCTGGCCGTGTCATTGCTGCTGCTCAAACGAAGAAGAAGCTGTACATGGAGGGCACAGGGCTAGTCACAAGAATGTGAAGGGCTGCTTTGTAATTGCTAGGAATGAATTCGAACGACATGAAGCAGGGTAGATGTGTGATCATAGTCATGAAGATGGCAGTAATGGAGGAGGAGAAGGGAAGTGGAGTGTCAGAGAGTGTTATGGAACTGGGGAATTACCATTAGTGTAGTGTTTGTTTGAGGGTTTTTTCAAGTGGACAAGCTCTTGGTGGGCACAAGAGGTGTCATTGGGAAAAGGGTGAAGATCTGTCATCTCCATTATTACCATCTCAGGGGTCGATGTTGATGAAGGACAACAATTTGACAACAAAGGGTTAGGGACGTGGCAGGGACTTGAATTTGCCTGCTCCGATAGAGAATGATGGTGAAGATTCTTCTTCTTCATCTTCAAACCTTGGTTTGGACTTGAGCCTGGGAATTTAACAAGATTAGGCCAACTCTCCTCCAAAACTAAATACAAAACTTGATGTGCAAAATGTGTCACATTCACTCCAATTACTTTACAATCCTGCCAACAGTACTCACTAATTAATGTTTTATGTTCATTGCATCTTTTTGAAGTCCTTTTTTCCAAAGTGGGAAAACAATGTTAGGTGCGTGACGAAACGCTTGTAACTTGACTTAATAGTAATTAAAATTGTTCGGTAATTGACACAACGTACAAGATTGCTAGACTCCTATTCTTTTCCACTTTTGGATCCCCATCACGCAGATTTACCTTACCTAGAGAGAGTGAGAGAAAATTTCCTTCACTTTCCACGGTGAAATAAATTTTAAGATTCATATAATATCCTCTACTTATCTATTTAAAAATTTATTTTGAAAAGAAGTAAATATAGCTTAAAATTTTAAAATATTTACGCTCATTTTTTCTAAATACATATACAATTTTTTAAAGTGATATTCAGTTATAAAACTGATTCAGTTTTAAAACTCAAACTACTATTCGGTTTCAGTTTTAAAACTGAATTACTTCACTGTTAAATTAAATAAATCATTATATTAAACTAAAACTCTATTTTATTATATAATAATTGGTTTACGTGTTCCATATGTGTATATACACACACACACACACCATACAATTAATTGAAATAGAGAAGATAAAAGAGAAATGAGAGACAGGTATTAGCTTAACTACAAGAAATTAGGTCTACGACAACATGTGCAATACAACAAACGTTAATGCATGTCGTTTAATATATATTATAACAACGTACATTAAAAGCGTGTTGTCTTTAATGTTTTATATCACAACATGCATGTAAATGATGTGAATAAGCCTAATAAAATAACAACGTGCAAACCTACTCATGTTGTCTAATATATGGTATAACGCACATAGGTAGCATGTTGTAAATGATGCAATTTTATACAACATTTTTATTATGAATGTTTTTAAAAATTGTTATTACAACAAGCGCTTGAATGATGTAAATAAGCTTAATACAATAACAACGTGCAAACCTATGCATGTTGTGCAATGTATGATACAGTGACACAAAGGTAGTATGTTGTAAAATATTTCAATTTTATACAACATCTATACTATAAATGTCCCTAAAAACTATTATCATAACAAATTTTTCAACGATGTAAATATGTTTAATGAAATAACGTTTGGCAAAACATTGCTTCTCATTATTAATTTCTATACAAGTTATTTAATATTTTATTAAAAATAAATAATTAAAATATTATATAAATTTATTTAAAAATTAATTTTTTTGTAGAGATCAAAAGTTTCAAAAATTAAATAATTTATAAATATATTTAAATGAAACATACCTTTAATTTTTTTAAATTATTTATTGTAAACAATTAAAAAGTAATCAGTTGCGAATAATTATTAATTAGCTATTAATTGTGAAAAATAATAATTTATTTTTTATTTTATAATCATTAATTACTTAGAATACATTAACATATTAATTTGATGAGTGAAATGTAAAAAAAAAATTATTTTTTACATTTCTACAATGTAAAAAAAATTGTATCTTTTTTAAGTGAAATGTAAGAACATAAAAAATTGTATCTGTTTTGAGGAAAATGAAAAAAAATTAAGTGCAATGTATAAGAACAAGTAAAATGTAAAAAACAAAAAAGTATAGAAGAGTAAAGACCCCTTGTGAGGGCGCTCTTGTAAAAACGCTCTCACAACGCGTCTTTACTTTGAGAATGTCTTTAAGTTAATTGAAGTATAAAATTTTTTTAAGTAAAATGTAAGAGAATTTTTTCTTTGCATTTCGCTCAAAACTGACTTCAAATTTTTTTTGACATTTCACTCAAAACGGATGTAAATTTATTTTCACATTTGAAAATTGTAAAAAGGTTTTGATTTCTTTTTTTTTTATATTTCACTCAAAACGGACGCAAAATATTTTTTATGTTTTAGAAATGTAATTTTTTGTATACATAGCGCTCAAAATGCTCAAATGTGTTCTACATCCAGTGAACATTATTACATTGTCTTCTCAAATCAGTTGTGTTGTTTTAGGTATGTTGTTTCGTTGTATTACGAGCTATTCGATTCGGGTTAAATGCACTATTTTTTTTACAATGCACTGCTTGAGCGAAGATGCCTCTTTTTTTATATATAATGTTAATTAGTGAACACGCCTTCTATTTACACACTGCCTTTTTTTCGAGGTGCCTTTTATACAACCTTTTTTTTAATGCACCACTTTTTTTCCAATGCACTTCATTTGGTTAAATTTTTTTTAGATAAAGGTGTTCCTTTATTTCATTAAGTTTTATTTATTTTTTCAAATGAATGCATCTTTAATGAAGACATTCTACTTTAGATAAAAAGAAATTTTTGAGTCTTCATATTTTGGAAAGATGTAAATTTTTTTTTTTAACATTTCACTCAAAATGAGACTCAAAATTATTATTTTTCATTATAGAAATATATATTTTTTACATTTCAATCAAAGCATATGCAAATTCTTTTCACGTTTGAGAAATGTAAATTTTTTTTTATACTTCACTTGAAATAGACACAAATTGTTTTTCACATTTAAAAAAAAAATTGCATCTGTTTTAAGTGAATCTTTTTGACTTTTCTAAAATGAAAAAAAATAATTTTGCAGTCGTTTCGAGTGAAATGTAAAAGAAAAAGTTTCTATTTATAAAACAAAAAAAAGTTTCAAGTTCATTTTGAATGAAATGGAGGAAAAAAAATTTATATCTTTTGAAAATGTAAAGACTCAAAAATTTTATCCAAATTAAGGGAGTTTTTTAATTAATAAAAAAATATATTATTTTTAAAATACCTAACTCCCAAATTATATTTTATATATACCCATTTTTCAACAGTGCCTCATCACGCGTACGCATATGTGGCTATTTTTTATTTAATCTACATGTGAAGGCGTCTTTACAAAAGACGCATTCCGTGTAAATCGAATTTACATAGAAGGCATCTTTGACTTTCCATACAAGTTTTTTTTAATTTTTTTTCTATATAGATTTATTTTTGTCTTTTTTAAAATACTGAGTTTTTTATTTGAGATTTCTCTTGTTTCTGTATCTTCACTTCATTTAATTTTTTTTTAGTCACCTTCATTTGATTTAAATGGAGATGACTTGAATCATCTTCACTTCTTATTTCTGCGTCTTTGCTTCCTTTAAATTTTTTATACTGCATTTTCAGTTGCGATTTGAATACCGTTCTCACTTCTGCGTTTTCAATTCGTTTTTTTAGTTGTCTCCATTTGATTTTAAAAAATGAGAACGTACAACTCTTTTTTAATACTGAGTTTTCAATTATGATTTGAGAATGTTTTTAGTTGCTATTTGGATTTCGTTTTCGTTTTCATATCTTCATTTCATTTATTTTTTTGAAGTTGTCTTCATTTGATTTAAAAAAAATGAGGCACATATATTTTTTAATAGTCTTCAGATTTCTTTTTTCAAATCGTATTCATTTAAAAATAATAGGTGAAAACATCTTCAGTGAAGCTGCCTTTATTTGGGATAATTTTTTATTTTTCAAATCTTCACTTTGTTTTATTTTTTTATTTCAAGTCTTCTTCACTTCATTAGAAAAAAAAACAGGTGAAGGTGTCTTTTTTGAAAATCGTCCTTCTTTTTCTTTTTTTTTAAATCATCTTCATTTATTTTTTTCGACACTAGATTATTTTGACATGTTATAAAAAAAATTATGTGAAAGCATTTTCAGTGAACACGATTTCACTTGGCAATTTTTTTTTAAATTATCTTCACTTCATTAATTTTTTTTGTTTCAACTCGTCTTCACTTGATTTAAAAAAAAAATAAGATGAAGGTGTCTTTTTTTAAATGTTTTCAATTTTTTTCAAATTGTTTTTGTTTAAAAATATTAACAGCCTTCACTTTGTATATATTATTTAAAATAAATTTTAATTTCTTTATTTCTTTCAGTTTGCCATCATTTAAAATAGGTGACATGAAGATGTCTTCACCTGTATATTTTTTTTTATCATCTTCGCTTCGCTAATCCCAAATTAGAACTTGAGAAACAATAAAAGAAGCCCAGATACGGAAAATGTAGTAATAGAAAAAGATAGACACCCAAAAAATAAAAATAAAAAATAAAGGCGCTTTCACATGGTTTTAAAAAAATAATTAAACAAAGACACTTTTTTAAATTAAGTGAAGACGAATTTAAAAAATAAACAAAGAGAATAACATTGAAAAAATTAAATGAAGCGAAGATAATTAAAAAAAATTATCTCAAGTGAAGACGTCGTTGCGTCACTTAGTTTAAATAAAAACTGAAGACAATTAAAAAAAAAAGACATTCACTTTATTCTTTTAATCAAGTGAAAATGACTTGAAAAAAATAAACGAATTGCAAATTATTTTTTTAAAAAAATTATACTAAGTGAAGATGTCTTCACCTAATTATTTTTTCAAACAAAGATGATTTAAAAAAAAAAGACGATTAAAAAAATGTCTTCACCTCATTTTTTTTGTTTTTAAATTAATTGAACATGACTTGAAAAAAATATTAATAAAGCTAAGATGATTTAAAAACAAAAGAAAAATAAAGATGATTTTTAAAAAATATTAACGAAGAGAAGATAATTTTTCAAAAAAGAAAAAATGAAGATGATTTTTTAAAAAAGATGCGTTTTCTTGATTTTTTTTTCTTAATCAAGTGAAGACGACTTAAAAAAATAAATGTAGTAAAAATTATTTAAAAAATAAAAAAGTGAAGGTAGCTTCACTAAAGACGTCTTTAATTGATTTTTTGTTTTTAAAAAAATACAATTTGATAAAAAATAAAATAAAACTTAAAAAAGACACCTTTATCTTTTTTTAAAATAAAAAGGCACCTTCAACTTTACTTCGTTTCAGGGTGTTCTCTTTTTTTTCTTGTTGCCTTTTTCATTTCTGGGCATTTTTTTTATTACTTTTTTAGTTGTGATTTGGAATTTTGTTTTCATTTATGACTATCTTTTTTATTGCATTTTCAACATCTTTTTTATTACATTTTATTGCATTTTCACCTGCCTTATTTCTTTTAAAAATCAAATGAAGGTGACTTAAAAAAATAAACCGATGCAAAGATGATAAAAAAAAAAAAAAAAAAAAAACTCAAGTGAAGATGTCTTTATGTCACCTGACTTAAATGACGATTTCACCTTGTTCTTCTAATCCAGTGAATACAACTTGAAAAAAATAAACGAATTACAAATTATTTTAAAAAATATATATGATGTGAAGGCCACAATCATGCCTCTAGTATGATTTTTTGTTCGTTCAACTCTTTGATTTATGATCTCTCAAATATATCCAGCTACGTATTTTAATTTTTAGGATATAATTTAGATTATAGGACCCTTTGATTTTTATTTTGATGAATCTATTTTTAGGTATTATTTTATATTCTATGTGCTCAATACTTTTTATTAATTGACCACCTATAAACTGATCTCAGATTGTTGAACTAACTCGATAGAGAGGTTTAACAATTAGATAATTAGAGTATAGACTTATCTAAATCAATTGACTAGAAGGATGTTAATTCTATAGGAGGTTGCACATGATTACTATTTTTATTGCATTTGTTTATTTACTGTATGCCTCGCGAGGGAAGATTAGGCAACTAAACTGATAGGATCAAGGCACCTTGAGTGAGGTTTTGATTACTAGTGCTATAACCTACAAGGACATAATTTAGATTAATAGAAATAAATATTACAGGTGACTACATGATATTTTATTATCCTAGAATCTTAGTTAATATAATTTTAAAATTACCAATTATTTACTTTCAGTTTAATTTTAGTTTAGAATATTAAAACATCTATTTAAAGCCTAAGTGAAATTAATACTAAAATTAGATTGGGATTTGAAATTTTAACCATAAATCATTCCCAAAGGATGATAATTTGGTATTTACCACATTGTGATCTTGTAAATTTGCATTGATCGGAGTAGTTACATACAGCCATAACTAACTATTTTGTGTTATTGTGGGCATTGTCCCTAAATTGGAGGGCTTACTGTAGTGCATCCATGTTTGAACACAATGGGTAGTTTCCCTCATGTGAGAAGTTGAGTCTTAAGATAACGAACTAGTAAAACAACACTCTCTAGAATAATCAATATGTATGATTTTTGTCTTAGGTTTACTCGCAAGTCTAATGCCTTATTTTTAGGGATATCCTTAATAGTTTGATGTCTTCTCCAAGAAATGTCGTTGGGGGTCTAATGATTACCTTTCAAGGTATTCCTAATAGTTTTATATTTTCTCTGGAAGATGTCCTTAAGGGTTTAATGCTTATCTTGGAAGTGTCCTTGAGCTAAAACCTAGACCAATGGATATTATAACTAAGAAAGAGAAATACTGAGTGTGACCTTTCAGTTTTAACATTAACTGTAAACAACTTATTGTTTAAAACACCTAATGTTTGACAAGTATTTAACATATTTGTAAATATTTAATTGAAATAATGCATGAAATATTTAGTTTGATCCACTATGCTCTTTGAGCTCATCCTTCATTTAAAATTTGAGATAGTTGAAGATTTATGAGAGGGATATCTTCATAGATGATGACCTATGAAGATGTAATTTTTATTTTATGTATTAGTCCCATGGTTTTTAATCCAATTATTATAATTTTTTGTGGTTTAAATTTTTTATGATTCAATTTTGACATGTGATTTATCTTGATGTGTCCAAGATGATTTGAGATTTAGATAGTCAAAATAACATTTAATAGTATTTTATTTCTTGAGTGACTTTGTGATATTAAAATACCACATGTAATCATGACTATATACATTATATAATTATGATTATTGTATAAGGGCATCCCAATAAAGGTGCCTTTAAAGATAGTCTTCAGGAGTTGGAGTGTTATATCATATTAAATACTTGTAAATTTTTGTTGCATTTGAATTTTTAAACTTGTCAATAAACATCACAAAGAGTCAAATTGCTGGAATAAATATGGAGGGAGACATTTTGCTTAGCCCGACAAGTTGGGCAGGATGTTTGTTAGGTACATGGCCACTTATCTATTTGGGTTTGTGAATGTAGGCTTGATATGTTGCAAATTCTCTTGAAAGAGGGGTGTTTTTAGGATGCGGATGCCAGTGGTGCTTGCTTGTCGTCAACTTACCCTAGGACGTGGAGGCACTATTTACTAGCATCACAGTTCGTGGTTAAGACCAACAATGTCACTGCAATCTACTTTCTAGGGCAAAAGCAATAAAAAAGTGTTGAGCTGGAATCTTATTTTAAGGTCTTGTAGTTTTGAAGAATCTAGCTACTGGAGAACTAAGAACGAAGAGCTTTCCCCCTTGTTTTGCTAGACTCTTTAGTTTTTAGAACGGTGGTTTTAAAAAATGAGTAATTGTTCTTATCCAAACCTTATTGCTTACTTTGAGAGCGAACAACTAATATGCTCCACTTATTGAACAAGGTTTTATGGTCATTCTGGGACTCTGGATGCCAAAGGTGTCCTTGGGGTGATGGATTGCAACCCTGATAATAGTTAGTTTTGGGAACCAATATCAACAAAATATCATCTAGGTGGAAAGGATAGAAGAGGGCATTCTTGTCAAAAGGGGGGAGATTGACATTGATTAGAGTAGTGCTCAATGTGTTATCGACATAGTACTTGTTATTCAAAATTATAGAAGGCATTGCTAAAATCATTGAGAAGAAATTAATGGACTTTTTATGAAACAGAAAGGAAGGACGGAGAGTCTTATAGATTAACAAAGATCTGAAGTGTTAGGGACCTAGGAAGAGGAAACATCTAGAAAATGAATGTTGCATTATGCAGTAAATGGGTAGTGAGATTAACAAAGGAGCTAAGTGCATTATGGGCCATGGTCATAGGTATAGTAGTCTCCATTTGAATATGAGATTAAAAGGAAATAATTAAGGAAGGTGACATTTTGTAGCCCATGAAAGTTTATTGGTCTTTTTCCTCATTTTTTTTACAATAGTTACCCTACAAACATCTTTCATTGATTCAAGACGTTTCTCACATGAGACTGCATTTCCTCCCAATCTAACCAAATGTTACTACTAAGGAACAAAAATTCGACTTTGTGCCAAACTTTGACCTTTAAAAATTAGAATTAATTCAAAGAGTTCGAGAAATTTGAAAAAATTTTCGTAAAAATTTGTTAACTTAAAAAAGTTTTAAAAATACTATGTAATGCTTAAGTGTGCACAATTTCTATTAAAAATGATAAAAATAAATATAAATAAATATATTTTGTTTATAAAAGTATACATGTAATGATTTCGAACGTGTATTTTAACATTAATATTGTTTAATGTATATCACACATGTTAATTTAAAATTGTTATTAAAAAAAGAAAGAAAGAAAAATTTATTGTCAAACTTTTTGGATATGATTAGCGGTCTCATTGTTGCTATGCCCTGCATCGTGTTCGTGTGTGTTTATTGAGCTTTCTTCACTCTAATGATCTTATAAACATAAAACCTAGCTTGATTCTTCGTTGGCTTATTAGTCGTTACAAGCCCAAGTATATTCTATTTTTTTTTAATTAATTACAATAGATGAGTCTCATTTTTGTTCTTCTCGAAACACCTCTCTTTGTAGGCTCTCAACTTTTTTTTTCATTGTCTCTCCTTTATCCTACAACTTGTTCTTATCTTTTTGGATAGTCACTTACCAGTTGTATATATCTCGCCTTCAATCTTTTTTATTTCTAGAGAGATTGTTTTTTAATGATTTCTATGATTATATAAAAGAATCTTTGAACATTACATAGATTCTTTCATGAAAATGTTCTTTTTATGACTTTATGCTTTTTTTCCCTTGCAAAAATTGTCAAAACTTCAAATTTAGGTGAACTTTGTCGATTTTTCGAAGTTTTCGACGAAATTTTGTAATTTTATAGTATTAAGTGAACTTTGCTTCGATTGGCCAAATTACTGAATTAATTCGGCTAGTTTTGTCAAAATTTGGCTAATTTACTTGCCATGGTTGCTCTAAGTGGTAAATATCTTGAGCGTCATTTTGTTTGTTGAGTTTATTAATTATTCATATTTCTGCTCAATGTTTTTTGACTTTAGAACAAGAACTACCAAATCCTTATGCTAGCTAGTCAATGCAAAAAACATAAAAATAAAATAAAATCATAAAGACCCAACAAAGAACAAACTAGTATATACAAAACACATACAATTTTGCTTTCTACAATTTACAACTACAAAGAAAAGAAATACAAAATAGAAAAGAATTACACAAAAAAAGAAATTATCTAATTAAAATGAAAAAAGCCTTGAAACATGATTAAATATATAGAATTTATTGTTGCTTTGTCCGAGTCGCAGTGAGTTACTAGAGTAGTCGGCGGTCGTTGGAGTTGGAATG
Organism: Tinospora cordifolia; assembly: GCA_030144865.1. NCBI lineage: Eukaryota > Viridiplantae > Streptophyta > Magnoliopsida > Ranunculales > Menispermaceae > Tinospora > Tinospora cordifolia. The sequence goes on from JAJIYU010005646.1 coordinate 17,529, forward strand.
ACTTTCATAGAGAGTTGATTGTCCTGTTGATTGAGAGAGAGTCAAGAAGAGAGAATTGAGAGTGGAGAGAGTCAAGGAGAGAGAATCGAGACCGGAGAGAGTTGAGAGAGAGAGTCGAGAGTGGAGAGAGTTGAGAGAGACTTGTTGAGGGTGAGCGAGGGAGGAGAGAGAGAGAGAGAGAGAGTCGAGAGTGGAGAGAGTTGAGAGAGACTTGTTGAGGGTGAGCGAGGGAAGAGAGAGCGAGAGAGAGAGAGAGCAAGAGTTGTTGAAGAGATTGCTAGAGAGAGTTGCTGGAGAGGGAGTCACGAGGTGTGAGGAACAAAGTAGGGAACTGTGCGTGGTTACCAAATAAAAAAGATATATTTTTTAAAGCTAGTAAGAACTTTCAAATTTGTAGATATCCCCCTTCAGCGCCTAGACCAATGCTTAGGTACTGTGGAGGTTGTGCGACTAGGCAACACCTAAATATTGACTTGGCAACGTTGTGCCCATGACATCCTATAGAAAAAAAGTGACTAATTGGACAATATCTATAGAAGTTTGCTCCATGTGCATGGTAAACAAGGAAAGCATCATACATATCTTTAAGAAATGTGCGATAGCTAGGGACGTATGGGGGACGTGGTTCACTTTCTCATGCAGTTGGTATGAAAAGCCATCTGTACTTAGAGGAGGTTCTATTAATGTGTCGTACATCATCTTCACAAGCATTACAAGAAATAAGATTGATCGCTTTCTATGCATCCATATATTTGATATGATTTGAAAGGAATAGTAGGGCGTTTTGGGGGAGGAAGGAAAACACGGAGAAACTTTGGGAGACCATCAAGGTCAAAGTTGCATCTTGGGTGTCAGGTTCTCCTTCGAACATAAAAGATACCCATCTCAAGGTGAATACTAAATTGAGGTTCAAGTTTACAACTCTATGCAAATACATATAGACACAAATACATATAGACACACACGCACACATACATGTAATTGTCAGTATATACATAGATATAGAGAATAGTAATGTGCTCAAGAATGGATGTACCTTATTGATATTAATAAAGTTGTTTCTTCCTCCAAAAAGTAAAAAAGAAATCATCTCCTACTTTTCCTCTGGATCTTTGTAAAGAACCTTGCCATCTTGTTATGTTTTTCAAAAAGAAATCATCTTCTATTCTTGATATCAAGTTCTTGGCTTTCTTTTTGCTTTTCCATGGAAAAAAATCATTTATTTTCATTGTCTTTTTGAAACACTTGACATTGAGCTTCAATTTGGTCGTCCCTGATGATAAATTTAGCATTATCTTCCTTGGCATTGGTTATAATAGTTCTTATTAGTGTTGTCAAAGTAGATAGATGGACCTAGGTGGTAAGTCTCTATAAGGTAAGGTCGAGATAATTTTAAGACAGATGATAAAATAATTATTTAGAGGTTTTCAAAGAATATTTATTTATTTAGTAATTCTCACTCTATATATATGTGTATTTGTGTGTGTATGTAAAATAGATAATATCTTAAAATAAATAATATATTATTTAGTTTTATTAATTTAAGTTTTAAAATTAATTTTTTATGTCCTCAATAAAAAAAAATTCAATTGCCCTCTATAGCACCATGGTCACTACCTAGGCTCACACACACAAGGAAGTTATCCATTCAATTGAATACAAAAAGAGAAAGACAATTGAAAAATTATCATTGTTCTCTCTTTGTGGGGAAAGAAACTTGGTGTGCAAAAATTAAATTGGCAGCCTCTTTCCTAATGTTGTATAGGTTCTCTACATTTTACACTAGCTCTATTTCAGCCAATATTTTATTATGGAATATGCATTTTGCTGGGCCTTTATCTATTAGAGAAGAAGAAGAGATTATATCTTGTCTTTTTTAGATGCAACTTTTTATTTTTGTGAAAGGAAACGATAAATATAATATATTAGAAAAGGTGGACGAGACTCCAAAGGTGCTAAAAGCACTTATAGGAGAGTACAAAGTAGAAGCCCACTTGAACATCCAATCCATAAAGGAATACCCTAAACCCAGATTAGAGGAAGAAACCCAAACAACAAAAAGGTGAACAGATTTGTTTATGATCCGATTTACATCCACACTCAACTGCCTGAAAATGCAATTATTCCTAGCTTCCTAGATCGAAAACCAAATGGCAAAATGGACTAAGAACCAATACTTTTCCAGTTGTGGGGGAGTATGAGAAGGACAAGAAATATTACTACTATCCGAGGACCTAGACAACGCTGGAAGGAAATGATGCCATGCCTTCCACATTGTTGTCAAAACTTGATAACGCCAAAACAGGTACCGAACATCATCATTAGCAGCCTTGTAAAGACAACACCAGGAGGGTGATAAACAAAAAGTTAAAAGCCTTTTTCTGGAATTGCATTGCAATTCAAACGACCTAACATTATTAACCGAGAAAGAATTCTTGAGAGGCATTTTAGATTTCCAAATGGGGTCGAGATTGGAATGTCTTGGGAGGGAATCATCGACAGAAAATCTTGTGTCGCAGGAGTTCATAGAAAAGACCCCTGAATCCTCTCTAATCCATCTCCAAGAATCTTCTTGAGCGTTCAACAGAAAATGTTGTGTAGCAGCTGAAGCTATTCAGATGCTACTTTTTTAATCTGATCTTTCCAATCTTTCTTGGTTCCTATCTTCTTTTGGAATTTTTTCACATAGATCTTCTTTGGATTCTTGTTGGATTCCCAAGTTTATTCCACGTTCTCTCTTTCTCAACTTATATAACATGTTAAGTACCATCTAAAGATTAGATTGTTTGCCTTTTGGCTCATAAGAGGAGCAACACTTATGATGTTATGAAAACATGTGATCCTAATTGATGGTCAATGCTTATCACCTAATTTTTTTTTCTTGTTAAAATTGATTGTAAGGATGTGGTCATATGTTCTTTACTTGTACTTATGGTTTTCTTTCTAGGAGGATGGTTTAGGTGTCTTCAGTCGGTGGAGGAGTCTTTCTTCTAGAGAAAAAGAAATAAGGCAGATTATGATGTTAGCAACTTTATGGCATTGTAGCTGGAATGAAATTCTAGATTTCTGTGTTCTGGAAGTGAGAAGGTTCCTTCCTAGCTTTGGGAGGGTATTAGAGTATTAGCAAGTTCTTGGCTTCATGTATCTACTTATGGTAATGGCTTTTCAATTTCTTTTTGGGCTTTCTATTGGTTGGGTGTAAGTTTGTCTCTAGGTTGGGTTTATTGGATTATTTGGAAGGTTTGGGTTGGCTTTTGATGGGTGCACAAGGAGCACATTCTTTTATTGGTACATGTTATATTTATTAATATACACATTTTTTTTTCATTTCTTTTTGAATAAAAAGAGAGAAGATTGAATTGAATGTATTTTGTAATTGGAGCTTTTTTTATATATAGAGATAGTTCTGCTAAAACAACTTAAAAACTTTCTAAACACTTAGGAATAAGTTTCCTAAACTGGCTATTTTAGAATTTCTATTAAAATTATATTTAGACACTTCAAACACTTTCTAATAAATCTTAATATCAAAATAAAATCTTATTTAAAAAGATATTGAGTAGAACACTTTAAGCTCAAAAAAAAAACTAAAACATGCTATGATGTAGCAAAGAGATAGAGTGAAGACGCTTTTGTAAGGGATAAGAACTGTGGTTCCCTAGTTCCAATGTGGGGCAAATCCCTTTATCTTAAAGCTACAAAGAACCATGCCTATATTCATGGATAAATTCCATCGTTCAAATTAGTGTAGAGGGGAAGGAAACAATATTTGTGAACACTTTGTTAAATGTTCAAGTTTGAACTATAAAAAACAAAATGTTAGGAATTTGTGAGCTTCAATGTGGAAAAGCTTGTTTGTGTATATATAGATGAATTTGACCTTGTTGATTATTAAATTATATTTTGTTGTGTTGATGCTTGGTATGGACTCATAAATGCTCTACGCCAATTGTCGAATTGATTTAAAAGTATGGGTATACCCAAAATTGAGTTTGAATGTTAAATTGTTGCATTAATTAATGCATCTTTTGCTAGTCTCATTATATTTGCTTGTGATTTTTGCTTCTCCATTGAAGTCAATTTAAAATTACAAACATCTTTTTTTTTTCTTTTTTAAACTAACATTTTATTATAAATGGTGAAACATTACAAAGAGGTATAAAAAGGATATTTTGAACTTATAAGACATTTAATGAAGGTAATATTATTTTTTAAGGTTTTGAATTCCATTAATACCAACTTGTTTTCTTTTTTTCTTGAGAGGAAAATGAGAAATATATTGATAATGTAGAAATAAGCAAGGTACAAGTTGCACATGTTCCCCAAAAAATGGAATAGAAAGGAAAAAAAAAAAATTAATTAATTAAGACACATGGTCCCCTCCACCCAAAATGAGAAAATACCTATCTTGAGCACCTAAGCAGTAACCAAGTCATTATAAGGGGGTGTTCATA
>JAJIYU010005647.1:0-22086 GCA_030144865.1 Tinospora cordifolia
ATATATATATATATTTGTTTTTCTACACATTTATAAAATTTCATTATATGAATCCATATACACTTATACATTACATTATTTTAATAAATTTTTAATTTGAATTTAATTACTCTCCACACATTTCTAAAGCCTTATTTTATTGTTATTATTATTATTATTATTATTATTATTATTATTATTATTATTATTATTATTATTATTTTACTTTACTTTATTTTATTATTATTATTATTATTATTATTATTATTATTATTATTATTATTATTATTTTCGTCTCAAAAAATCTTGGGTTTTAGCTCATTAATACTTTCATCAACCGATACTTGACTATTCTATCAGTTTATAGTTTATGTCAATGTTTTACTAAAACATTACTCTAATTCCTTCATTATCATCATTAGCTAATTCAATTCAACCAATATCGATTTTCTCGATTTATTAATTTATTTGTTTTATATCTACTCACGACGTGACATGATCACGGAGTTACGGGATGTTACAATCTATCCCCCTTAAATAAAATTTCATCCTTGAAATTTAAGTTAAGTTAATTAGTGTTGACAAGCAGTCCATCTTTCCAATGATTCACTACACTTCCACTGCGCTACTCTAATCTTACATCGAGAATCCTTTCGTGTTCTACCATATCATATTTCTCAAGTTTATAAATATGATTAGGGTGTTTATTCACTCATATTAGATCCATCGTCTTGCAATGCTATCAGATATAAATTTGCTGCTTCTTTGAGACCATCTTTTAAAATCTAACTAAAATTTCCTCAAGTCTTTTACATAGCTAAGCAACTATAATTGCTACTACCTTCTAGTTTCACACATCATGTTTCACTTGTCATAATTTTTTTTTGAATACTATACATCCTAATTTCAGTAAGAAGATTTGTGAATGTAGTCTTCTCCCTGAATTAACACTTAGGAAGAACGATCAGTCCACTACCATTGACGTGATCTAGTATAGAGACTATGATATCCTCACCCAGATATTACACGCGACATTTGTGACATCTCCGTAAAATGTTGAAACTTATCAATGGTCTGGCATATGCTCTCGCTTAGGATAAATTTGAGCTGTTGAGATAATTCTATCTTCTTTCTTCATGTAATCTTGCAATTTTCATGGTGAATTACTGTAGTTTTTTGAAATAAGGTTCTGGCATAGATGGTTTGAATAGGTGCTTAGTTGATTATCCTATTCTATCATTTCAGCCTTAGCAATTGCGTTCTTACAAATGCCCTATACCGAGAGATCAATAGTCACTATCTAGAATTTACTACTACTGTAATAGAGGGTAGGTCATGCTAACCAAAGATACCGTATGAAACATTCTTTCCAAGAATGATGGTTGGAGCCTTGGAGATCCAGGAATTAGAAAGAGATTATACGACTGACAACAAAGAATTTAAGCCACCAAGTTCAGCATTAATCTACAGGAGAACATTTATGAAGTATTGATCATTAACCCTTGTTGAAACAATACATTGAATCACCATATGAATATCAGTTAGACTTTCCTTCATCCACATACCATATATGGAAGATGTTTTCTTCCCTAGCATTAGACAAAGGATGAACTAAAATGTTCTAAGAAATTTGGCTTGTATTTGTTCAAACATCTGCTCAACTTGGACAAAAGGAAAAGTTTTTCCTAGCCTGAGGGTTATCTTCGAACATATCAAATGGTTGACTGATGACAATTCCTTTGGCTTCTCACATTTCATAAGATCTCGAACAAGACTACGCATGTAACAACAAACAAAAACGTACAATGGCTAGTGCTCTATCTTGTTGGTTGCACTTACTTAATCACACCTGTGGTGTTACTGTTAGCTCCAAGGTCTTCACCATTTGCCCCCAGTTTTGAGAGTAACTTCTAATCTTTCTCTCTTTGAGACCTCAATGATTATTACTGCTATCACCCTTTTGATCTGGCTTGTTTCTGCTCTTTCCCTAGCACACTTAACTGCGGAGTTTTGATTGGATACAGTGCATTAGTGCTGGTATGATTGCACCCTTTATTTCTTTGTTCTAACTTATCGATAGAAAACTAACACAATCTAGGTTCCTTGGTCTAGACCCATTTTTCCTCACCGTTCATTCGTCTTGGTCTATCCTATCGAGATTATTGATCTGTTACCGATGTTGCTTCTCTTCGAGCCTTCAGCAATATGTTCTGACGGTACCTTCTTACGCTTGACTTTTTTGCTTGTTCCTTTTTTAAGTCATTCTCACTCGTCTTCCACCCATAATATGCCGCTACCGTCATCCTTGTAGGTCTAGTTACTCTCATAGCCTTCAGATGTTGATTCATGTCAATGGGCTACTTTTCTACAAAAAAGGGATCAGTCACGCCTTAAAGCGTACTTAGGTTTCAAATTCTGCAATTCATTCAACAAATCCCACTATTCCTTGTCATAAATGACTGATCTACTCTATGTAATGATATCTGTAGACCTATCTGTCTGATGAGTTTGGAGTTGTAGCCGCATCTGAGGCTCTGGTTGCACTAGTGACTGTACTTATGTTTAAGTAGGCCCCGACAACTGTGGTAATGCCAATAACTGTAGAGTCTGCACCACTTATTCTAAAAGTCCTGAAGTAATCTCCAATCTCACTCTTTGATAAATCTTTGTTATCAATTCTAGGATTACTAAAGACTATCAGATCATTGCCACCCTCAACGTGCTCTCACCACCCAGTACAGGTTCATCTCTCTCCTCTTGACATGAACAAAAAGTCAAGAATTTAATCCAGCGTTCCATGATTTATTCATGCGAAGTTGAAAGACAATGTTTATTCCATAGGTATATATAAATGTTTTATGTTTTCTTCTAGTACCGTACTTATCCTATTGACCACTACTTCCTATACGCCCATGCCCTTTTGCGTTTCTCATGCTAGGGTGACTCTAGGTGCATAGTCTCTAAGTTCTCGATTTGTCTCAGTTATCTAGGGGTTTATGCTTCTAAGTCGGTAGCATTTCATCTGTTTTTGGGTACAGGAATTTGGGTTATAATACTTAAATTATCCGATTACATACATAACAAACAATTATCCAACAACCAAGCGAACAATACACGCTAGCATAATGCAATCCTGAAGCTTCCATCAGTGCTTCTAGGTCCGTGTGCCCCATCCCACACTTGCCCTTCCACACAGGCTTCCGCCCAGAGTTGCATTACACCCAAACAATAGCGCAAGTGTCTTGACATCCACAGTTGCCACGTCCCACTGTGTTGATCAGGGGAAATGTAACATGTGCATTCGCAGACTTACTCTAAGGCTGACACAAGCCCCACCATACTGTACTGCCCCATCCCAGTACAATATAGTGTGTACAAGTTCAGCCAAAGAAATCAATCACTCACCAAACATGGTCTGTCATTCTCTGAGTCCAGGATTCCTCCGTACCCTCGAATCCCTATACACCCCATCCTACATAGAGACTAGAGATACAGGCTCCTCCTAAACTCGGGTCCTGACCAAACAAGTGTGCATTCAAATACGTTATCAGTCTCTAACCTATGTCCTAAAAGCTTTTAATTTATTTATGATCCACTGTATTCCCAAGATAGCACTCGGTCTCTACCTAAACCTGGGGTCTCATTACTTAACTTGGCTAGTGTATCCTTCAGTTGGATTGCCAAGCTTGTCTTCATAAAACTTCTACGTGACGTCATCGCCTCGAGTCACATCTGTGACTGTAATTCAAGAGCGTTGGCATCACCCTAGTCTTTTCTTAGACTTCTAGCCACCTAACATCAATTTCTATCCAGTTTTACACAGTTATTTGTCGTGATGCCATCCATTTCGAGTACTGTCACCATGGGTCCTTTTGAATGATAATGAAATCTTCTAGGGACCTCTAAACAACATAAAGGTTAGCTGTTAGACCCTAGACCCGAATCACTGAATGATGCCTAGCTTGGTAGGCCAAGGGCCAAGCGCATGTGCACATCTCGGAGTAGGTTGCACATAGACAGTTGCTGGATGACTTGACAGTTGTTAGAACTTCTGCAAATGTAGGAGCATGGCAGAATAGGGAATGGCACAGACAGGGGGTTGGGACGGGTAACCAACCATCCATGTACGTGGACACAAGCATGATCGCCACCTGGGGAAGAAGTTACTAGCAGTTGAGCTCGGTTGGGGAACTGCCCAAGACATGTGGCACGAGATAGCATACTAGGGAAGTTATGGAACTATCCATAACTTTCCCACGAACAACAGATCATGGGAGCACCTTGGAACAGTTGTGTTAAATGCTGGGGATAGGTGTACCACGGATAGGATGCTCTCAGATGATGCTGCTCAGATGGCAGATCAAGGGGAAGTTATGGAAATCACCCATAACTTCCCATAGATAAATGTCACTTGGATGCTCATCTAGGGAAGTTATGGAAACTATCCATAACTTCCCCTAGGGACAGATGGCGTGGACATGATCAAGAACAGATGGCGTGGATATGATCATGGACAGATGGCGTGAAGATGACCATCAGGGAAGTTATGGAACTGTCCATAACTTCCCAGAACCATTGGCACATGATTATAAGGGCAATTTTCTATATAAGTCCATAAGTTGTACTCGGATAAGAAAGCCTTGGATTACCCTGTAATTGGTTTGCTTGAGTAATAAAGAGTTGTCTTTGTGTGCCTATATGTGTGCCTGTTTGTGTGTGTTGATCCGATCATATTCTGTTCAGTGTGATAACGCCTTGCTGCCCAAGTGTTATTGCCTTTGGGAGTTGGTTTTGGTTGCTGATCTAGAGTGAGACTCTAGTGCACTCACGGGAAGGACTTGGTTCGGAAGTAACCAACCCCGTCTAGCATTCATCAGTCTGCACATGGGTGATATTGCAGTGAAAAATTTTGGGGCATTCATCTTACCCGTGACATTAGCCCTTAGGTACATACTTCTGCAGAAGAAGATCTAACCAAATCAGCCCTTCGGGGACCTTTACCCTGAAAGTAGGTCAACTATTAGTAATCATTACCTCTTTTTGGGTCGCATCAATAACAATATTCAATTTTGTTGGCATCACTTACTTCCTCTAGACTTCTACCCATGTTACCCTCTTTCAAAATCATATTCACAAAATTTCATTTTTCGGTGAAATCAAATCCGATGAAATTAATTTTCAGTGAAGATCAAAACCAATAAAATCTACAATTCAGTGAAAATCAATTACAGTAAAATCAAATTTAGCCCAGTGTATCATAATACTGAGCTCTGATACAATATTTGTAACACCCCAATTTTCGACCCGACCTCCGCTCACGTGTTGCCGCACGTGTGGATCGTCGCCCGATGAAAATCGAGATGCTATTAAAATTTTCTTCTATTAAAAATCTTTTTATTGACAATACAGTTCATAATCATTAGTTCTTGAGTCAATGTCTGGATAATTTCTCATACAAAATAGAAGAGTTAAAATAGTTTTCTCGAAACATTCTCTGGGTTCCTTAATAAAGTCGTTAAAATGCAGCGGATAATACTTTAAAACTATTCATTCAAACCAAAATCGTTAAACAAGGAAAACAATTGAAAAACAAAACAACCAAAGTTAAACTAATGTAAATACATTAAAACAATCCAGTAAAATACATAAAACATGACCTTCAAGTCACCTATCCCAGACGACTTCCCCGTGAGGTGTCCAATCAAAGTGCGAGTCTTCTGATGTAGGTTACAGTACTCTAAGTCCATGTGTACCTGAAAACTAAAGTGGGAGTGAGCTCGAAAGCTCAGTGGATCGATCGTACACATCACATGCATTATACAAACCTAATTCAAAACATTACACACACTTTCAAACATTAGGCGTTCAAACATTCATTTGTTTTGGTTGTAGTTTGAGACCGGAAGAGGGTTGAGATACCTCTCGGTATTCCCTGTGATTCAATCTAATCTCAGAGGGTTCCAATAACCGTCTAAAATAAATCGGCACTCACATCACAGCCTAAGAGAGTATACTTACCATGCCATCGTACCATCTCCCAAAGACTTCTAGCTGAATTCAACAGCTATGATTGAGAATACCTATGATCCGCCTTGTAGCTCGACAATCTCAAGCAGTGACATATAGGAGATGCCACCTTGATCCGCTTCAGGCTCGTCAATCGTACCGGTACGTGGATTCTTAATAACCCATCGTCTTATTTTAGTTTTACAACAAATTTCAATCATGTCAACCAACACATATATCATGGAAAATAGATCAAATAATGCAGGCTATTCACATGAGTAAATAATGAAATCTAATTGCATGATTTTCTGTCAATGCATGTCATAAATAAACAAAGCACAATTTAATTCAATCATCATACCATCATCCAGGCATGCTAATCAAGTTCAATCAATTTTATAACAAAATTCCAATAATCCTAAAACTATTCCAACAATTGTTTCGAATCTTAAATCTGTATAATACAGATGAGCAAGGAAGTCACGCCCACCTGGTTTCTTTCGTTCCTCAGGGCGACCTTGCCTTCCTTTTAATAATCCGATATTATCGCATTGTCAAATCCGAAATTTAACAATAAATAAAATCTTCAAGATTTTAAATAATTTATTAATATCGTAATTAATTTAAATACGAACAAAATGAGACTTTTAATGACCTATGTTTAATTCCAACATTTCGAGTTTTTTTTTTCGGAACTCCGAATTCCTATATGTTTATATCCTTCAATATCCATGTTCCAATGTCTATTCCAAATCCACTAACAACAAAATAATATTTCTACCAAATATTCAATAAAGCTTTTGAATTCCTAATTCCATTTCATTTTTGCATCTCAATTTAATTAAAATAAATCATAAACTAAAATTTATGATTTAAAACAAAGTTTAAATTTAAACTTTACCTCGTGTCATCTTCTTCACACAAAAGACAGTTGTTCTTTCTTTCTTCGCGCAAATACGGCGGCGGCGAGATCATGTTGTTGCCCCAAATTCTAGTAATGGCCATTTCGTTTGCATACAGCTTTAGTTCATACTTACACCAAATAACAATGAACATAATAATAACAATCCTATTCCTCTTGATGGCTAACCAAAAATTTAGAGTTGAATAGATAATCATCACCCTTTCTCAATTGTAAACTCCTCACCAAGTGTACTCTCACAGCAGGTCTTCTTTACCTTCATCACGATCAGCGACACAAGTTAAAGCTCTCGATTTCAAGCCCAGAAATCCAACGCACACAAAATTGATGTCTCTTGCAGCTCATTTACTTCGCAACAACACACAAATTTCCAGCAACGTTCAATTCATGTTCGATAACACACAATACTCAAAACCATCAGAACAACAACTATATTTTTCAGCTGATTAACGCACCGGCAACAACATTTAATGTTGCTGCACCCTATTCTTCATTCCAAACCCAGAAGTAAATCCGAAATCCACGCCCCTCAGCTTCATTACCCTATTTTATTGTAACACCCACCGGGAATCCTACCGAGACTCTTACCCACGTCATAGGGGCCCACGTCATGGCATGTCATATATATATATATATATTTGTTTTTCTACACATCTATAAAATTTCATTATATGAATCCATATACACTTATACATTACATTAGTTTAATAAATTTTTAATGTGAATCTAATTACTCTCCACGCATTTCTTTAAAGCCTTATTATTATTATTATTACTATTACTATTATTATTATTATTATTATTATTATTATTATTATTATTATTATTATTATTTTATGTCTAAAAAAATCTTGGATTTTAGCTCATTAATACTTTCATCGATCGATACTTGACTATTCTATCAATTTATAGTTTATGTCAATGTTTAACTAAAACATTACTCTAATTCCTTCATTATCATCATTAGCTAATTCAATTCAACCAATATCGATTTTCTCAATTTATTAATTTATTCGTTTTATATCTACTCACGACGTGGCATGATCACGGAGTTACGGGGTGTTACACAAGGAGACTTATGATGCACGGTTAGCTCGTCCATCGCACTTGTACATTTGTTCTTAATCATCCTTTAATCTCATTTAGTTCCACAATTCGTTCCAAGTTATATCAATCATCAATCGATGTAAAATAAATTTGCATACTTTGAACATTCAAGCAAATACTTCAATGGAGCTAACTATGCAAGATATTAAAACAATATAACTGGTCATCATGAATTCACATTGCATCAATCCAATTAGAGATCAACAAAATGTCCTAGCATGCTTCTAGTTACATTAAATATAAACGCGCATCATAGTTTGCATTCAAAATCTAAATAAGGCTAAGGAGTGCAATAATCCCACCAACATTGATATTTTTCATGTCTCCTACACCTTCTGGCAGTCCCTTACAGAGAAATTTCCACCTCTAGGTCCTTAATCTGCAAATAAAAGTTCCAAAAAATAAATTTCTAATACATGACTGCTCATCAATATAAATTTAAAATATTCTAGGGCTCCGATGCTTTCAAAAAACACTTAAGAGATTCATAAATAATTATATATATTTTCGAAAATACCCCAATTGTTATTTTAAGCTTCCATATAGCTTATAGTACATCCAAAATAATAACTCTCCAAGCCCTCACCGCTTCTTTATAATAAATAAAATAATTTAGGACTTGTATGTACCAAAAACCTTATTTTTATATTTTATTCAAAAATAGGACCTCTCTAAAAATCTTTATTTCCATCAAGCCGTAAAATAAAATCGAACTCTGACAATATTTCATTCCCTATCAAAATCTTCCATACATATCACAATAAATTTATTACGAACAAAATAAGAACTCTAAATATTAAACTATACTCCTTTATAATCCACATAAAATTTATTTAAGTCAAAATTGATGGTTTCAAATACTCAACTCCTATATACACTTCTTCCCAAATATACTTTCTCCAAGATCATTATTTATTTTTTTTCAAGCCCCAATTCACATATTTTGATTTGCACCAATCAGATCTCCAAATAATTTAATAAAAATCACATGCAAAGGTATAGCGAAAATATTGGGATTTCTAGGTGTTGGTCATTCACAAAATGCGAGGCTCCGTAAATATTATTTTCCTTTCATCTCTGTTGTCTCTGAAACACATTCCTAAACAAGAAATAATAAATCGCAATAACCTCTAAAAAAATATTATTGAACCAAAGTCTCATACATTTGAAAAATAAAAATGTCGAGCTTCACAAAATAAGAATAAAGTAAAATAAAAATAAAAACGCAAAGCTTCGCATAATATAAATAAACAAATGTAAATAAAAATGTGGAGCTTCGTAAAATAAAATAAAATAATATAAATAAAAATACTAGTGCAAGGCCTTGTATGGTAAAAATAAAATAAGCTTCATAATAAAACTCCAAGTCCTCGTAATCGTGAGCACTGACTGCGGAGGGATTGAAAACTCAAAAATCCCATTTTTCTTCACATTTATGGCCAAGCAACTAACATTCTATGATCATACTAAATGCAAGATTTGTAAAATAGAAACGCTTATACCTCTTCGCTACAATTTATCCCTTTCGTTCCCTTTCGAAATTGTGATTCGATGCCCTACATCTATTGCATTCAACACACAAGCATCCACAATTGAAATACCTTCAACCGAAAGTTAGAAAATCACACTCTCATAGCTGAAAATGTGCTCACCATATTCGAAGGGGTTTTGAATTGCAAACTTGCCAAAATCCCTCTTGTTGTGCATTCTTCACGGATCTAGTTTGTAAACCAAATGGAAAGGGTTTGAAATGGGTTGTATGAGTTCAAAAATCCTAGATCTTGGCTTGAATAGTTTGAAGTGAGCTTGGGAAGATTCGGCAGTGGTTTGAAGTGGATCTAGTGTGACTGCTATAGATTCGTCGAGATTGGAACAGGATGGCAGCTAGTTGCAGATCCGACGAGTTTGGGGTGAAGTGGTGGATGTTGTGTGAGACACAAACCAGATTTGGTGGTGGCAAACTAGATTTGGCAAGATTTGAATAATTTTGACGGTGCTGGCCATAGATATGGTGAGATTGGAGCTTGCAACAGTGGTTTTGACGGTGATAGTTGTAGATCCAGCAAGATTGGAGCTTGCAACGGTGGCTGGTTTGTAGTTGCTGATCCGTTCTTCTTCCTCCACGGCTAGCAACAATAGAACACAAGAAAATCTAGCGGTGGCTTGTGTTCTTTCATGTCCAACAATGACAGAACACAAGAAAATCTGGCCGTGGCTTGTGTTCTTTCATGTCTAGCAACAACAGAACACAAATCCAACGGTGGCTTTTGTTCTTTTCAATCCCAAATCGGAAAGAGAAGAAGACGCTGTGTGTCTTCTTCTTCCCTTTTTTTTTTCTTTTTTTTTTGAATTTTTTTCTTGCTCTAAAACATGAAGAGAGCTTCTTTATATGTAGGCATGCATGTGTATTTATTTATTTATTATTATTTTTGTAATCAAATAAAGTTTTGATTTATTATATTAACCATATGATATCCAAATATTTATATATAAAAATAAAATTTTTATTTAATTTACTTAATTGATATATATAGATATTCATCATGACATGCGTGCATTACAAAAATTTGGGTTATTACAATATCCGCCGCCTAGTACAGATGACTTACTCAATCAGTCAGGAGAAGTCACTGATGCCTCAAAGAAAGATCTTAGACCAGGATATCTTTGGGTAAAAATCTGAGTGTTAGATATACCCAAGATGACCCTTAAAAATCATTATATACACTCTTAGATAAGAGACACTAGTAGCACATAGTGATCCAATGAACCAAGCGGTTAGACACAACTTTGACCAAAAAGCAAAAAGTTGGCTGCAAACCCTGCTTCGTGGAAGTAATACAACTTGGGAAGAAATGGCCCAGAAGTTTCTGCAAAAGTATTTCACACTCGCCAAAGTACATTAGCTGCGAGGGGAGATTAGCTCTTTCAAACAATCTGATTTTGAATCTTTGTATGAAGCTTGAGAGAGATTTAAAGACTTACTGAGGTGTTGCCCACAACATGGATATCTACCTTGGCTTCAAATTCAGATGTTCTATAGTGAACTTACACCAGCCACAAGGGCCTTGGTAGATTCAGCAGCTGGAGGATCTTTGATAGGGAAGTCAACCACAGATGCAACTCAACTGATTGAAGACATGGCAGCCAATGCTTATGGACATGGTACAGAAAGAAGTACAACAAAAAGAGTGGGTGTTCATCAAGTTGATGAGATTAGTGCTTTGCATGCCCAAATTACAGCTATGACCCATCGGTTGAATTTGGTGGAAAAAAAGAGTAGTGGAGCATAGTTTCAGCAACATCAACAAGTGTAGTCAATTGCAGAAGTGAGTAAGGCATCTTATCATGGAGAAGATTCAGTTGAACAGATGAATGCCATGAACAGATTCAGTGGGTATCAATCACCAGCTGGGGGGTTATAATGTCCCAAAGTATTATCATCCGGGCATGAGGAACCATGAGAATTTCTCATATGCAAATAACAAAAATGCTCAAATGCCACCAAGATTCATCAATCAACAACCCTTGCAAGACAAAAAACCATCTTTGGAGGATAAACTTGATGAAATGATGAATATGCATTCAAGATTCTTCAAGGAGTTGACTGGAAGGGTTGATAAAAAAGACACAAGAGTTTTCAGAATTGAAATCCAGGTGGGAAACATTTATGCCACTGTTAAGAATCTGGAAACACAAGTGGGGCAATTGGCACAAATAGTCTCAAACCAGCAGCGGAGCTCTTTTCCAAGTAATACTCAAGCAAATCCAAAGGAGAACTGCAAGGCGATGACTACTAGGAGCGGCAAAGAGGTTGTAAATCCACCAAATCCAAGTATGCTACCTATTGAAGCTGAGGGAGCTGTTAGCACTAAGGTAGATGAGCAAAAGACATCAATAGGCCAATGTGAACAACCTACATCATCAAAAGAGAAGGTCAAGGAAAGAGCAAATCAAGAAGGCAAAATTTCTAAGACTCCACCCTTACAATTTCCTCAAAGGTTCTAGAAAAAGAGGATGGATGAACAATTTGCCAAATTCTTGGAAATGTTTAAGAAAATCCACATAAACATTCCATTTGTAGAAGCTTTGCAACTAATGCCTAATTATGCAAAGTTTTTGAAGGAGATCATATCCAAGAAGAGGAAGCTGGAGGATTATGACACAGTCAAGCTCACTGTGTGATCTTGGAGCAAACATAAATCTGATGCCCTTGGCAGTATGCAAGAGATTGGGAATGACAGAAATCAAGCCAACAACAATCACTCTTCAACTAGCTGATAAGTCCTTAACATATCCAAAAGGAGTGGTTGAGGATGTGTTGGTCAAGGTGGATAAGTTCATATTTTCAGTGGATTTTGTGGTTCTAGACATGGAAGAAGATTGTGAAATACCACTCATCCTTGGAAGACCATTTTTGGCTATCGGGCATGCACTCATTGATGTACACAAGGGAGAATTAACTTTAAGAGTTAATGATGAGAAAGTGATTTTCAATCTTTACAAAGCAATGCAATACCCTAGTGACTTACATGAATGCAACATGGTGGAGATCCTAAACTCTTGCATTAGCAAGGTGGTGGAAGCATTATGCTCACAAGAGGAGTTGGTGGGAAGCATCTCTCATTCATTGACGTTTCCTCAAGCCATGACAGAAGAAGAGCAGCTTGTGGTGCTAGCTTTGGAAGCAAGCTCGCCAGAGTTCCACAGTAAAGAAGAATAATTGCCTGAAAAATCAGTCATTTGAAGTTGTTAAAGAACCTCCTGAGGAAGTAGAGTTGAAACAACTTCCAGAGCATTTGAAGTATGCATTTATGGATGAGGATAAATCACTTCCAGTTATTATCTCCTCTTCACTTGCTCCTGTTGAAGAAGGAAAGTTGCTGAAGGTGTTGCAAGAACACAAATTTGCATTAGGATGGACAATTGAAGATATCAAGGGGATAAGTTCAGCCATTTGCATGCATAAAATTTTAATGGAGGACTCACATAAACCAACGGTGGAACATTAGCAAAGGCTCAATCCTATTATGAAAGAACTAGTGAAGAAAGAAGTAATGAAGTGGCTAAAAGCTGGAATTATCTATGCAATATCAGATTTGCAATAGGTTAGCCCTATTCACGTTGTGCCTAAGAAAGGGGGAATGACTGTTGTTACAAATGACAAAGGAGAGTCAATAGCTTCAAGAACAACAACCGGATGGCGTGTTTGCATAGATTATCGAAAGTTGAACAAGGCAACCCGTAAAGATCACTTCCCTTTACCTTTTGTGGAGCAAATGCTGGATCGAATTGCTAGTTATAATTTATACTGTTTCTTGGATGGATATTCAGGATATAATCAGATAGTTATTGCATCATAAGATCAAGAAAAGACTACTTTCACCTGTCCATATGGCACTTATGCATTTAAGAGAATGCCATTCGGTCTATGCAATGCACCAGCAACTTTCCAGCGGTGCATGATGGGAATATTTGCAGATATGATTGAAGAAATCATGGACGACTTCTCAGTGTTTGGTGAAACATTTGAATAATGCCTCAACAATCTGGAACAAACCTTCTCCCGGCGTGAAGAAAAGAATCTAGTCCTAAATTGGGAGAAATGTCACTTCATGGTTTGAGAAGACATTGTGCTGGGCCATAGAGTTTCTGTTAATGGCTTGGAAGTTGATAAAGCAAAGATTCAAGCCATCGAAAAGCTGTTACCACCAACAACAATGCATGAGGTGCGGAGTTTCTTAGGGCATACATGTTTTTATCGTAGATTTATCAAGAACTTTTCTCACATAACTCGACCCCTATATCAATTGTTGGAAAAGGAAGCTAAATTTAATTTCACAGCTGAGTGTGTTGAAGCTTTTAATACACTTCAAAGAGCCTTAACGTATGCTCCAATTATGTCCACACCAGTTTGGGGGTTTCCTTTCGGAATCATGTGTGATGCTAGTGATTATGTAGTAGGAGCAGTTTTAGGACAAAGACGTGATAGGATATTCAAAGCCATATACTATGCAAGCAAAACATTAGATGATGCTTAAAAGAACTACACCACCACTGAAAAGGAGTCGCTAGCTATTGTTTTTGCTTGTGACAAGTTTAGATCATACATTGTGGGCTCACATGTCAAAGTTTTCATTGATCATGCGGCAATCAAACAATTGTTTACAAAGAAGGATGCAAAGCCCAGATTAATAAGGTGGATCTTGTTGTTGTGAGAGTTTGATATTGAGGTAATAGATAAAAAGGGTATAGAAAATGTTGTGGCTGACCACTTGTCTCGTCTGTCAAATGAAGCAAACCCTGATCCAATGGGAATAGTAGAGGTTTTCCCGGATGAGCGTCTCTTGTCGATAAGTGACAACTCCCCGTGTTACGCAGATTTTGCTAACTACAAAGCTACAGGCGTCACCCCACCAGATTTATCTCAAAGCCGCCGAAAACGTTTCATACATGAGAGTAAGTTCTATCTTTGGGATAACCCCTTTCTTTACCAAAGGTGTGCTGACAAGGTGATTCGTTGTTGCATCCCTGAATCTAAAATTAACAAAGTTCTTCATGATTGCCATGCTTCACCTTATAGTGGTTACTACAGCCATCAAAGAACTGCCAGACATGTACTTGGGAGTGGATTTTATTGGCCGAGCATGTTGAAAGATGCTTATCAGTTTGTCAAGACCTGTGAGACATGTCAGAAGCAAGGAAACATCTCAAGAAAGAATGAAATGCCTCTCACATCATTTGTAGAAGTGGAATTGTTTGATGTTTGGGCATTGACTTTATGGGGCCATTTCCACCATCAGCTGGCAAACAATATATCCTGCTAGCGGTTGACTATGTCTCTAAGTGGGTGGAGGCTGTGGATATGGCAAAGAATGATGCATGAGTGGTACGTAAGTTCCTTTCACGAAACATATTCTCTTGTTTGGAACTCCTAGAGTTATTTTGAGTGATGAAGGGACACATTTCTGCAATAAAGTTTTCAACAACCTTCTCACTAAGTATGGTGTGAGGCACAAGGTTGCCCTACCTTATCATCCTCAAACTAACGGGCAAGCTGAAGTGTCTAACCGTGAAATCAAGTCAATATTACAGAAAATGGTTGGTACAAACCGTAGGGATTAGGCATTGAAGTTAGATGATGCATTGTGGGCTTATAGGACAACATTTAAAACACCCATTGGTATGTCTCCCTATCAATTGTTGTATGGGAAATCCTGTCACCTGCCTTGCGAGTTTGAGCACAGAGCTTATTAGGCAATCAAGAAGTTAAATTTTGATGTGAAGGCTTGCAGTGAGAACCGGTTGTTGCAGCTTGTAGAACTTGAAGAGTTTCGCAGGGAAGCATTCTAGAATAACACCATCTACAGAGAAGGAATGAAGAAATGGCATGATCAATTCATAGAGAAGAAGGAGTTTAAACCGGGGCAGCAAGTACTTCTTTTCAATTCAAGACTCCGTTTGTTTCTGGGAAAGCTTAAATCTCGATGGTCGAAACCGTTTTTAGTTACTCAAATCTTCCCATATGGAGCAGCAGAGGTGCAGAGCTTGGTGGATGGCCACAGGTTTAAAGTGAATGGCTAAAGACTGAAGATTTTCTACTGTGGTCCAAAGTAGATGGTAGAGATGGTTCTCTTCAAAGATTGAAGCAGTGTATCCTCGTCGAGCTAACGATGTTAAACATAGCGCTAAGTGGGAGGCAACCCACTATAGATGTTTGCGTAATTGTTTTCTTAAGTTTAGTTTGTTAGATTTTAGTGAAAAGGTTGAGTCTATACACTTAGAATTGAGTAAAGGGTCCAACATACTGCGGACCGCGGTCCATCATACGCAGACCTTGGTCCACACAAGTGCACACAGGACAGATTCTGGTGACCGCGGTCACTAGAACATGTCTTCTCCTCGGACCGCGGTCACCAGAATGTATTATTTTGAGAAAACACAAATGGACCGCGGTCCATAATACATAGACCGCGGTCAGCAGAACATCATTTTTGAGTACACATATGGACCGCAGTCCACACACACATGGACTGTGGTCCATAATACACAGATCGCGGTCCATGCATCTTTTTAAAGATAGATCGCAGTCATTTTCATCATTTTTGCTTTGAAACTTTAGGTTTTTGTGCGCCTTTTCAGTGGATATGTAAGTGTTCTTCTTTGATTTCTTATTAGTTACTTGCATTTTAGATTGTTTAGATGATTTTAGGAGTTGCTATGTGTGTTCTCTTATTCTTAAATGGTGATTTTGTTCAATGACTCGCATTATTCCCTCCTTTACTCTGAATATTCACACTATGTGAACCCTTTTTGCATAAAGATTAGCATAACTCCTTGTTCATGAGCACCATAGGCTGGTAGATGTGTTTTTTCACGTAATGAGGTGCATTTTTATTGATTTTTATATCATTCAACATTACAAAAGGATACAAGATTCACTTTTTGCTGCCTAAAGAGTGATTTTGATGTTATAATGCCTAGACCAAGCAAACTAATCTATGTTGAGTTCATTTCATTGAATGGTTGATGCATTATTATATATGAATCTTGTTGTTTTCCTTGCCTTCAATTACTGTACTTGCAGGCCTCCCAGATGAAATTGCCTGCATCTAAAGGAAAGCAGCAAGCAGCCTCTCCTCCACCCTCTAATAGACACTGATTTAAAATAGCCAAAACCAAGCAAAGGTTCAACATGATTCGGTCCAACAGACACTTAATTCTTGGAAGAGGAATCATGTTGATGACAGAGGAATGCGAGTTAGGCATTGATACTGTGGTTGCTGTGAGAAATTGGGGGAAGCTGATTTAGGCTCCACGTACCACAGTGGTCTCGATTGTTCAAGAATTTTATGTCAACGCCCCTAACCGTGAGGGTACATCAGTTTGGGTACGGGGTAAGTGGGTGTCGTTCAATGCAGCGACTATCAATGAGGTCTATGGTCTTCCTGCTGACTCTTTGGATGATTACCACACATTATTACCGAGATTTGACCCGGACGAGGTTCTACGGACACTGTGCGTTGACGGGGCATCGTGGATTTGTTATAACAATAAGCCCGTTAACCTAATGAAGACCATGTTCAAGACAGAAGCTATGGTTTGGCTGTATCTAGTTTGTGCTAATTTACTTCCCTCTTTGGCTATTAATCGGGTTATTGTAGAGAGAACTGTGCTAGTACACTGCATCATGAAGGGACTCCTAATCAATATTGGGGCCTTCATCTCCAGTTCTATATGGTCAGCCATTTATAGAACCAATGCAAGGTTGCCACACCCTACTTTGATTACATAATTATGCAGACGGGCTGGGGTTATATGGGACAAGACTGAGCCATTATTGAAGATGAAGGATCATAGCACAGTGAAGATGTTTGCATCCACCGCTTCCAAGAGGTGTTGGGCATCTACTAAGTCTCCTCTACCTACTACTGTGCTTGCCCCTACCCCTATACGCCCTACAAATGCTCTTCAGTCTTCTTCAGCTACTGCAACGTCTCTCTCCACCACTGAGCACACTATAATGCATTGGATGGCATACATGACGCAGTGAATGCATCGTAAGGACCTGGATATGGCTGTCGCCTTTCTTCCTCCTCCTTGCACTTTGCTTTACATGGAGATGGCTTGTTGTGTACCTCCAGTGCAGCCGCCTCTGCCAGTGGTCCCTGCGGATGCTGATGATGATGATGATGAGGAGGAAGATGGTGGTGGTGATAATTTCACTGACTTTATTACGGAGGAAGAAGTCTTTGGCGCAGATTTTTGAGCACTACTATTTTTTATATTTTTGTTGCTTCTCTTTTGGATTGTTCTTGCAAATTCAAACTTTTGTATCTCTGTGGCTCTATTGTTTTCTTTTCTTCTACTAATGCATCATTCCTACTGTTAGTTCACTTGTCTAATGCAAACCATATCTTTGCCAAAATTTCCAGACTAATTTTCTTCTTTTTCTTTGAATGCATGTGTGATGTCTTACGCTTCCCACGTATATGTATCTATGTGCTTTTGAGGACAAGGCACAATTCAAGTTTGGGGGTATGTGTGTATTGCATCAACACATAAAAGCAGAGCAAATAGGGTCAGTTTTCTTTTTGTCAATCTTAGTCCATTTTCTTTCATTGTCTTTACATTTTGCTAGATGCATGCATGTTAGAAAGCATTTTGCATTGTAGGAAGCACGTAGGATAGTTTGTTTCTATATATATATATATATATATATATAACTATTTTTTTCTTTTTTGAGTAACCTATGAAATTGAAAATTCCTCTAGTATGATGTAACAAAGAATTAGAGTACGGTCTAACAGTCTGGTGCTTGGTTTATCTGACGTTTGATCTTGACAATACCTTGCAGTCTTATGTAATTTGAAACTCTGAGATATGAGGAAAGTGAGGAGTGGAAACCAAACTACAAATGGAAAGAATTTCCCATAGACTCTTTAAATGATCAAATTTGTCTTGAACACTGCTAATGAATGACTGAAGGAGGGAAATGAAATAGGCCACCATTGTTTGAGTCATAGCCTAAAGGCTGGTCCCAGCATTTATAATCCTTTGTAGCCAATTTTGAGCCTTGTAACTTATTTTCTTGCTTTGAACCTAAACGTTAAATATATAAACATTTTTTCCCTTTATGAATATCTCAGTTGGACCTATTTGTGTACACTCATGGTTCTAATACGACATATTTTGATGATGAGGAAGAAGGAGGGGATGGTAACATTGGCATACACATGTCTTTGATTTATGCTTCAGTTATGAGAATGTTTCCAAGGTTAATAAAAATATATAGATATCTATATATTCGTACTAAAAAAAAAACATGTTTATTTCTTTAAGGTTGCAATATTGTCAATGATGGATGAACTTCCCTTTCTTGTGAAAGTGTACATTTTTAGCTCAATGAAAAGTGTATATGATGAGATAAGTTTGGGGGAGCTATAAAGACAAGGTTGTGATCATGAACAAAAAAAATAAAGGATTAAATAAAAGGATCAAGGTATATTTGATAAATCAAACAAAATAGGTTGTTATTATTACTATGAGTGGACACTTGAGTCAGATTTAAATACCTGTTATACTTGTACTTTGAGCTGGACCACGTTACAACCTAGCAAAAGACCACTGATCCTAATTTCAGTTTGACCTTAGTAGTAGTAGAGAGACAGAGTAGAAAGTTGAAAGAGTTTGTGTACTTAGGTATTAAGAAAGGACTTTTGTAGGTGGGATGGTGCCCGCAAATCACTAACAAGTCTAGGAGGATTGAGTTACTTATAGATGAATGGGTAATGTTGAGAAAGAATAGAAGATAAATTGAAAATCTAGATAACCTAGCTGACCTTAAGGAATTGTTAATGAGTCATGAACTAGAGGAATGGAAACAATTGATGTTACAATGATGATTGAAATCAAAGTCACCTTGTGATGATAGAATCGTCTATTTAAATTTAGAATTTTGTTCGGGGACGAACAGAACTCTACGTTTGGGAGTATTTGTTAGTTGCACAACAAACTGACATTAGAATAGGTAAATTATTGCATTTTATAAGAAATAAGGGAGAATTAATTGAAGAATTGCATAATTAGCAGTTTTTGCATATAGTTAGGGGTTTGCATAGTTTAATATCTTTTTATGCCTTGTTTTTAAAGTTTTGATATTCTTTTATGAGGAAATGATGTCTGGAAAAGGACTTGCGTGTATTGCAGGATACTAATTGAAGCACAAAGAAAGAATGCATCATGAGAAGGAAAACAAGAGAAGGAATCATGAGAAAGTGCCAGAAGACCACGGTCCAACAACTGAAAACCGCAATAACAAAGAAAGACCAAGCCAGTACATAATGCACTGGTGACCGTGATCCATAAACTAGGGACCACGGTCTCCAGAATGGGATTGCATAGAGCTAGGACAGACCGCAGTAGGCAGCAAGTAAATAATTTTTGGGTTTTGTCACAGAAATCATTGACCACAATAAGTGACCGCGGTCATTCGCGTAATACTTGCAATTTTTATAACTTTTAGGGTTTTTTAGTGTGGGAATATATATATATATATATATGAAAGGTGATTAGAGTCAAATATCCCTAATTCAGAAAAGAGACTACTGGTGACGGTTGTAAGACTTGAAAACCTGTATTTCCATTGAGGATTGAAGATTGTTTTAAGAAATTTGAGTATGTTTTACTCCTTTGAATCCAATTTCATATTTTCCTTTGAATTCATGTCTAGCTAATTAGTTTTATTGTCTGGGATGTGATGTTCAATGCATAGTTTGTGATATCTAGTTGTGGTTATTGAGTTATAAAATCTATTCCATATTGTGTAGGCTTAATGCATTATGTGTACTAGCCATAGACATATTTAAACCAACACTTTAGTCTATCTCGAAAGAAAAGCCTAAAGGATAGATTTCACAGTTTGGACTTAGACCAGTTGATTTATCAGGAGATTATTGACTAATCTAAGGGGTTGCACAGGGATTGTTGAATATAACACGTAGATTGTTAAGTAAACACCTCGGGAGGGCTTAATGAGACAAATCTAGTGAATGTTGAAATACCTTGGGAGAGGATTTCAACTATTGATGCAAAAACTAATAGATAATTAATGATTAAAACGAAGGATTGCAAACTATGCGCGGACATTCACTATCCTAGACATGTCTTACATAGATTTCTTAATATTAAACATTGCTTTTGTTAAGAGATGGTTCTATCTTTCAACTTAATTCAATCTCATTCAGCTATAGTCTTGATAAAACTTTGATCAATAGTAAATTGGGATTTAAAATCACAAATTAACCCTTTTTCCCTGAGGACGATACCTGGTCTTACCTGTTTATACTTGAGCGAAACTATACACTTGTAGGATTGCTAACAGTAACCTAATCTATAACTTAGGATAAGAATTCTAGAAAAACAATGTCATGTATGAATGCACAATAATAATAATGCAATGAGTGCACTAGTTTATAAATGTCAAATCCATAATGCAATTATGCACTTTCCATTTTAAAAATGGTTTTAATGTTGAAAACATATAAATTTACTCAAGCATGTGAAACTTGACGGTTAGGCGTATACTCATATTATATCACAAGGAGCCAATTGATACACTTGACCCAACCGTACCCTTGAATACGACAGCCACTCGTCCTCAATGCTCTATGGGATCCAAGTTGATACACCTGGCCCAACCATACCCACAGGTACGACAACCACTTGTCCTTAATGCTCTACCATATCTAGAAACCTAACCTACACCCAGACCTCGATATTTGGTGCACATTTTCATTTAAATCACATTTAAAGATTGCACATGTATTTCAATATTTAAGAACATTTCATTTATGACTGAATAACAAGTTAAGTGATAAATTATAGAACACTACTCACAAGGATGCTCAACTCCCAGTACTCCTCTAGTGACTGGTCTCATCTCGCTGATGTTTGATCATGCATGATCAACTTATTTTCTTAATATCTAAATAAAATATGACTCAAATCTAACTTTATGGTTCTTGGTCAATCAAAGAATTGACTTGGTCAATTGTACTCAACTCTAACTAAACCTAGCCCTCGCCGACTTGTTAAATCGACAAGGTCAATTAAGCCTTTAAGATTGTCTCAAAATACTACAAATATATATTCATGTGTCCCACCTTTGGTACACAATAACTAGTCACTTTTATAAATTTGGCGATTCAATACATAAATATTATTTTCTATGTTAAACATTTCCCTAATAAGTATTTTATAATGCTATACAATATTATATAATATTTTTTCCTATTATTCAATATTATTTTTACCCTATATACATTTTTCTCTATATTTATTAATTAATCCTCAAATTGTATAAATGTGAATTTAATGTATCAATTGACCTCCAAAAATCCAAATTTCAGTATCTTTTTGGACATTTTAGTACCCGTTAGCTAAAATTTCAGTATTAATGGATATACCCCCTATGTGTTGACTTCCAACTACCATATAATTTTCTAAGGTCTACGAGGGTACAAATAATATACACATCTATACTCCACTCGTTAATCTGAACACAATATATA
>JAJIYU010005648.1:0-21952 GCA_030144865.1 Tinospora cordifolia
TAATAATAATAATAATAATAATAATAATAATAATTCTTATCGAGAGAAAAATGTTAACACCACATGTTAATAACAATAGGTGTGGAGTAATGTGGCAAAAATTTTGTAGAGTTAAAAAAACAAAAAAAAAAAAAAAAAAAAAAAACAGAAACATTAGCATTAGTAAAAACATGTACTAAGTTATCATCTATTAATCTAGTTTGGTTCAGGTTAACCTTGGCTTTTAACAAATAGAGAAGGATAAAAGAGAAGAAGTAGAAGAAAACTAGAAAAAACCTGAACTAGAGAAGAATAAGAAAATCACATGTTAAGATTTAGGTTTCTGAATATAATTGCAAGGGGTAACAATCAAACTAGAGAAGAATAAGAAAATCACATGTTAAAAATCATTAGTATCACTAAAAAATTTATAATATTCCCTTTACTTTGGTTTAGTTTAGTTTAATCTTGGTTTTTACATGAAAAAAATTAGAAATTAAATAGAATTGATCAAAATTTCAAAATATCAAATTGGAAACCAAACTTATCTATGCAAAAATCAAACTAATTAGATAGCTTTCATTTGATTTCTTGATTTGATTGATCTAGATGGACACCCTTTCCTAGATTGATTAAGGCAAGGTACAAAACCATAATTGGGTCCCTCAACTTGTCTCTTGGGGCACTTGCTATTTCAATGAACCAATTCATAGTTGGCTCAATTAGAGCAAATAATTTTTGACATGACCCATTTACACTACCCGACTCAACATGAAGTTAAACGGGTTTGAGTTGAACTTACACAAAATTTGGGTTATAAACGAGACAACTTGTTTATGACCTAGTAAAAAATGGGGTATGTGGGTTTAACCCACCTAACTTGCCAATGACCCATTTAAACGTGTTTGTATAAACAGTTTAATGTGTTAATATGTTAGCATGATCCACATAACTCAAATAAACCCATTCATTGTAAGTGGTTATTTATTATCTAAAATTAATAATTATTTAAGTTTTAAATAAGTTTAAACATGTTTATAAATAGGTTTATAAACGGGTCATAAGCAAGTTTAAATGAGTTTTGGATATTTGAGAGTTATAAGCTGCTTAAAAGTTAATGTTTTATGTAACCCTATATAGTTTCATGTACGAGTTATGAGCCTTGATTAGTTTAATTAAATGGGCCATATTTGGGTTGACCATTTTTTTGGTTGAGAACATGTGTCACTTGACCTATTTATAACCTCGTGAACATGAATTGCTAGCCCTAAGTGCAATTAGTTATGTCTTATATCCATTTTAAGCTAGATATGTTTGATAGCTAAAAGAATTTTCTTTAGAAATTGCTATTTTTGAAAATTTTTGAGAAAATTTTCTTAATTTTTTTTCTATAATTGCAAAGTTAAATACTGGAAAATTTGACAAAAATTAGTTATAATTAGTTATTTTTTGAAGTAATTCACAAAATATCTTAATATAAGATTTTATTTTCTGAACCTCCTTATTTTGACAAAAATATATCAACTTAAAAAATCTCTTAGAACTTTTTTTTTCATCAGTTTGCTTAGTAAACATAAAAAAAGAAATAAATAAATAAATCAAGAAAATAACTATTTTTTCAGAATTTTTTTTTTCGCAAACCCAAGATACTTTTGGGTTTATATTTCCAAAAGGATAAAATATTTTCTAAAAGTTTACTTCTTGGACTCTAGATTTTAATTTGATGATCCACATTTTTTGGCATCGGATTTACGGATCTGACACATGTGTATTCCATGTATTTTCCTGAAATTTTAATGATAATATATGAAAGTTTCCAAATTTTTTTCCAATTTTGAATACATTTATTAAAGAAAATTAGAATAAGGAAAAAAAAATACAATTTTGAGGAGAAAACACATGAAACTATATGGGAAATGTGTCTCCTAGAGAAAAATTATTTATAAGATTGCTTATGGAGTTTTTGGAATAATTATAGAATTTTTAAAGTGATAAATGAAATTTTTGGGAGAAAAATATGATTCTTGAAGAATTATTGACTTTTTGGAGATAATAATTGTATAAATGATGAAATGGAGTATAGTTGGAGCCTTTTTGATGAGGAAAGATGAAAAGCAAAATTTTGATATATATATATATGTTGGTATATTCGAATAAGGGGAAGAGAAAAAAAAAACAAAAAAAAGCCCAAGCCCACGCAGGCCGGACGCCCAACTCGCACGGCCCGAGCGCTTAGCGCCCTGGCCTAGCGCGCGTGGGCCGGCTCAATCTGCTTGGCCAACCCATGCGCCCAAATAGGCCCCTTTTGCCTTCCTTGGTCCTCTTGTGCGAACTTCGGCGAATTTTCAACAATTTTTCAACATTTTCTGGGCATTTTTCAGCCATTAAACCATGGAAATCCATGGTATTGTGTCCATAGTTTTGCCATCAACTCATAGTCTCAATTGTGGCCAATGAATGCTACCAACTGGACATCCAGCATGGGAGCTTGAGAGCCACCTGGATGGCCACATGTCACCCCCACCTTGCCATGCAAGCACCCTTCATGCAACCAAATCCCTTCTTTGAGCTCAAGTCCCAAAAATTCCAGATTTCTGTAGCCACATTCATGAGCTTGAATATCATTCGTTTCTCAACTAAATCCAGTGAACCATAGCTTGTTTTGAAACTTATACTACCATCTACGAAATCCTATAAGCCATTTGCTGAATCCTGAAACTGTTTGGAGCTGAAAACCCTGGGACGAAGTGCTATTCACAAGATTTAAACCCAAAAAAACTAGAAAGTCTGTGTAAAGCCACTTTTGGAGCTTCGGATCCTTGGTCATTTTTAGTCTATTTTGGAGGTAATACTGTCCACCTTCTTCACTTCCATATGTACTTTAACCTCCAAGTGTTAGAGAATGAAAAATAGGGCTTTACATATGATTTCCAAACCATTAAAATTGGTTACTTACTCATTGTTGCAACTGTGTAACAGAAACAATTGGAGCAACCTTGGGAAGACTCACACCTGAACCATTCCAGGTTTGGCCCTAAGGTGAAACCCTTCACTTTACCTCTCATGATGTGTATTCAAGTGTCCAAGTGGTAGAAATCGGATATTAGAACATTTAATACGTATTATAAATGACTCACTGTTGCGACAGTGTCGACAGAAACCAGTTTGAGACTAGATTTGGAGCCACATTTGGGACACCTAAAGGCATCCATTCGGACTGAAACCAGAAACATTTTAGACCTCATAGCAGAGGTTCCAGAAAGGTATAAAGATCTGATATTGAGCCTTTGTGTGTATGATTTACTACACTTACAAATATGCCATGATTATTAGAGTGCTAGGACCTAGAACAATTTCTTGTGTTCTTTAAAATATAGCAGAGAAATTAGTGAAAAGATAGGCATGATTTTAGCATTGCATGTTACTAATTCAAAATATTTTTGATTAATGAACGTGTTATGATTTGTATGCTGCAATTAAACACAAGAATGACCCATGGAATTGGGTTTAATGGGGAAATGAATGCTAGAAAGATAGTGGAAATTATGAACCCAAAAATTTCCTATAATTTGGCTGAAAATTCTGAAATGAAATTAACTGACCAAACCTTAATAGATTGAGCTGAAATTTGGTGGAGAGATCCCTAAGAGTGTCTAGAAGTTTCCTACTAAATTTTAGAGCATTCCAATATGTATAGGTAAGTCAATTCAGGCAAAAAGTCACTGCCTATCATAGGGTATACGGGATCTGTACAGTCTCTGTTGTTATACCTAGAAACCCTAGTACATGACGTCCAAAAATTGTAATTCAAAATTATGGGAAAGATTTAAAAAGTCTAGAACAATTTTGCAAAGTTTGGCGTAGATCCGATGTATGGATTGCCCGCAGAAAAATTAGGAAAATGGTTGCGCAGATAGGACCATAAGTTAATGTTGTGCCTAAGTGAGGGGAATTGGGGATGTTGACCCCTTTTGGCCCAATTGACTCCATGAAGACCAAAATTGACCATTTGGAACTCTGTTGACCAGCTGGGTCATCAAGTGATAGATTGACTAGGGTTAACCAAGATTGACCAAGGTCAATCAAATTGACTTAGCAACTAAGGCAAGTTGAACTAACATAGATAAACTACCCTTGACTAGGTCAATCTATTGATTGACCAATGATGTAGAGTTAGAGTGAGCCAAGTCTCATGTTAATATTAAGAAGTTACGTCGATTTAACAGGACCAAGTACTAGCAGGACACGACCGGTCGTAAGGAGCACTGGGAGCGGAGCATCTCTGTGAGTAGTGTTTTCTAACTCATTTCCTAGAGTTTGTTATTCTGTGCATTATGAAAATGAGATTACATATTATGATGAATCTGCATTCTTTTAAATGGGTTTTAAATGAAAAGTACACCAAGTCTCGAGATCCGAGGGTACAGGGTTAGGGTGAGTTGTTTCAGTCTCTCATACGATCCCAAGAGGTGACCACCTAGCACAGAGTACCCGTTGAGGGGGTTCTGTGGGCCTATGATGATGGCAACGACAATAAATCCTAATTGGGTCGTCATAATAAGGCAGCGACAATAAGTCTTGATTGGTCGTTACGATGATGGCAACGACAATAAGTCCTAATCGAAGTCGACACGATGCGCCTAATTGTCTGCAATCCGCTCGAGTAGATTTTTAGTCGCCTTGGAGGGCTTGCGAGCCTCAACAAATGTTTTCACTATTTAACTGTTTTTAAATGAAGGTGCACGACTGCATTATGGATTTAAATTATATTCACTGTTGCATTCACCTACATAATGCTATTGTTCATGCATTCATGGCATGTATTTTATTGTGAAATGTTTTTTTTAAGTTATGAATTAGACTGCATTACTCACTGAGCCGCTGTGGACAATTAGGCTCACTACTCTAACTTTTCAGGTCCTTCAGCGGTAGATAAGGGCAAGGGAGTGGTCATCGCCTAGAGCTGCTCTCCCTCTCTTGTTGTTTTGGTAGGTTTTCTTCGTATTTTTTGTGGTTTTGTTTGAGGGTTAGAAATTATGTATAGAGGTGAGGAAAGTTTGTATATAATGGATTTGTTATTCCCATTGCTACACATGTTTTAATGACCCATTTTGGTAAATATCAAGTTTTATTGGTGTTCATGTGTTAAATTTCTTCTGCATTCCCTATGATTACTCTAATAGTGTGTGGTGTGGTGTTGAAAGATGAGGCTTAACAGTGTCTTGGCAAGCTCGGTTTGCAGGTAGGGTTGTCGGGACACTGTGCCAGTCGGTTCGTCCTTTGCCCTAGGGAAGGGGTCCTAACATTTAAAGAATACAAGATTCCATTGTTGAGAGTGCTCAGCGATAAGGGACGTAGAGGCTACCTGAAGGGTGCAACTGATGCGTGAGACACTCCGCCTAGAGAGTATGGCCATAAGACTGAAACTCAAAGGAATTAACAAAAGCCTACACAAACAGTGGAGCATGGTAGGGTTGATTGGCTGTTCTGACTTACGTCGTCCTATTACTCCTACCCCACAAGCTATCACTCGAATGTATCAAAGAATCTCGAAGCTCGGATATGAAGTGATTTGATCATCCAAATATTTTAGATGTGTGTTATCACTACAAGAAAAAAAAACCTTTTATAGCTTGGAAAAATGCTATTATAGGTGATAGATAGCACTATTTCGCCAGCTGTTACAGCCGATGCTATTGAACGTCCGACACTTGGGCAACATTTTTTAGGCGCTGCATTTGCTAATGAAAACACTATCAAATGTATCCTTCGATAGCATTTCTAAACAGCTATCATGGCAATCCGTTTATAACGTTTTTAAAAAGCTATCAAATGTATCTTCAATAGCGTTTTTAAATAGCTATCCGTTTATAGCATTTTTAAAGAGCTTTCATTTGATATGCTTGGATAACATTTTCTCATGGCTATTGTTTGATATCTTTGATAGCTTTTTTCCATAGCTATCATTTGCTCTGATAGCATTTCATCATGGCTATTGTTTGATATCTTTGATAGCGTTTTTCCATAGCTATCATTTGATGTCCTTTAATAGCGTTGTTTCATGGCTATCGTTTGATATATTATGACAGCGTTTTCCCCTAGCTATCGTTTGCTATCCTTTGATGGTGTTTTGCGCTTGCTATGCTTTGATATGCTTTGATAGCATTTTAAAATGGCTATCCTTTGGTATCATTTTTTCAATTGCTATCTTTTGGTATCCGTTGATAACAAATGTTCTATTGGATGGTCATTCAGTAACAATGACATATCGAATTTAATATAGTTAAATGATTTATTTACCCTCATTAATATTCTAATAACTAAATATAAAAAAAAATTGAATAATTAAGTGGCAAAAACTTGTCAAGCTGAAAATTTCATAATTGCATTGTCATTAATATGTACCCTCATCTTTTGTAGTATATATATATATTTAATAAACATATACATACATATCTCTTTCTTCATCTATCAACATCGCAAAGTCGCAGTAGCAGCATCATCAACACTACTAAATCACTCCATGAAAACCAAGTTGGAGATGCCGCTACAGCTACTGCTAACTACAACTGCTATTGCAACTAGAGATGAAAGTAGTGTGTTCCCATTGGTAGACGACAGTGAACAGTTGATTCTTTGCATTGTTCTACTCTTCCTCAATTTCCACAAAATTTTCAACTTCTACACACAGTAATCAGTAATAGACATGAAACCACATCTAAACAAAATCAATATTCAACATGAAATCCATTATTTGATGTCCATTTAGATAACACCGAGTGAGTGTCTACGTCAATAATTTAAAAGATTCAAGTTGTAATTGGTGAAACACATAAACTAATCAATTTTATTTGTTCGTTTTCTTGGCATTTGAAAGAATGATAGTTGTGTGGTGGGCATTGGGCCAACCCAAAAACTCAGAAAAGGTAAAATAGTGAATAAACTAAGCATGTGTATGATGCCCTTATTGAAGGGTATGTGTCTTAATCTACAAACTTGAGTGGTGATGCACAATCATATCAATAATGAAAGAAGATTTAGATTGAAAAAAGCTTTAAGAACCATGATTCTCACATCATCAGGAGTTTCAACTTTATCATCTTCATTCAAGCCTAGAGCCTCCTTTGCCTTCTGTCCACTTTCTACCATTGTAACTACAAAGCAACAAAAGATTTAGATGGCATTGCAAAGGATCTTTTAGTTTTCAGAAAATTGAAACAAGTATACAATGAATTGATTCTTTAGTACATATACACTAAGTGAGTGTCTTTAAAACTCAAATTCCAGTAATCAAACTCTCTGATTTTGGGACTCTTCCTCAATAAGATTTAGTCCTTGAATTCTATACACAAACATCCTCTGGAGCTGGAAGTTTCAAGTTTCTGCAATTAATAGTAGCAATGTATAAACATTATACTACCCTGTTTTCCAATCAAATCATAACTGCAGTTAATCATGGTTAACATTATACTACAGTTTTCAAGTCATAATCAACCCCTAGTTAATTAGATGCTTATTAACTGGCATGAGTTTGTATTCTTTGTTGGAAAAATAAAGATCTATAGAAAAAAACACTGAATCTTACCTAATCCAACAACAAGAATTCCAGATTGAGGGGAATTGATGATAATGCAGAACTGTTTGACACCAAAAGGTCCACCCAAATTTGACACAATAAACATGCCTCCCTGCAGATGAGCTCAAATCACAAATTAGTGAAATCGCACCACAAATCTAGATGAAAATTGAAAGGGCACCACAAATTAGTGAAATGGATGCAACTAATAACAATACTAATTTATGTTTAGCACTTACTGTTGAATGTAATTATCTGTCTAGGAATCGTTGCACTGAGGAACTTTCGAAGATCCAAAGCAAAAGCTTGTGATTTGGGTACTCGAACCTCTGTTTTAAAATCTATTGAAGAATATTGCACAAATATTTTGACCACAGTGAATGAAACATTGTAAAGATGTTCCATTGCTATCAATTTGAAAGTGAAACTAAAAAGGACAATCAATACTTATTAAAAAAAACCACATAGTAGCATGGATCAAAGTCAATTCTTTCACCAATTAGCTAAGATTATCTTAACAATAAAAGGTAAGCGAAAAATGTGTGCATAAAAGCAAAGGAAAAATATCAAAAACAAAATGTATGACCACTGCATCTCCTATCTTAGTCCTCCAAAGACCTGCAAAAAGAATTTAGTGAAAAACATAATAGTGATGAAACAAAATTTATATAAGTTGAAAAACATATTAAAGGTCGAATAAATTACCACGTAACATTCATTCGATAATAACTTTGTTCACAGGCCAAGCAAT
This sequence comes from Tinospora cordifolia, assembly GCA_030144865.1. Classification (NCBI taxonomy): domain Eukaryota; kingdom Viridiplantae; phylum Streptophyta; class Magnoliopsida; order Ranunculales; family Menispermaceae; genus Tinospora; species Tinospora cordifolia. The sequence goes on from JAJIYU010005648.1 coordinate 8,307, forward strand.
CGTAGTACCCAATGTATCTTGTATGGTTGCCATATCAGAAGTATGCCTCCACAGGTGTGCTTTTGGAATGTTCACAAAGTCTACCCAAACTTTTACAGCATTAGGCCCAAGAGGCACATGATGTACAAGAGCTTCTAGATCGTTAGTAAACCAACGTCCTTCAGCAACAACTTCATTTGTTGATGATGTCATCCAATTTATCAACTTGCACTTTTGATTTTGCCCATTGCAACTGCCAAACTACAATGATATAAAAAACCTTAAAAGTAAAGTCCTTACTATTTCAACATTTAAAATGAAAAGTAACATATTCCCATAAAATCATTACCAAGGAAGAAGATACTATTGTTGGTAAGTTATTCACAATTGATGGACTTAAAACCTATATATGGTACCTTTGTTAGTAAACTAATTTGAAAATTTTTACTAAAAGTAAAACAATAATACTTGGTCTTTTAATTGTTCATTGATATCTTGTTGATCATTCAACTTTTTAGTCAAGGATTGAATTATCTTTTGCATTTGACAAATGACATCATCTCTCTAAGATATTATATTAAGTTTTGTTGAAGTTACTTCATATCCAAACCCTCTAACACGATCGGAATTATCTGGACCAAATACTTTAGATAGAACATCTCCCTCGAAACTTGGTTTACATGACAGAGTTGGGTCTTGTGCAAATTTTTTCAAATTCTCCTAAATTTCATAAAGATGTCATTTACAAATATATACATCTCAAATATTCAACAATATCACAATGTCAAAGATAAATCAAGTTAAGTTGTTTAATTAAATTACTATTGTTGCCGCAACTTTAGGATTGCTTGGTTCTCCATTCTTTTTTGTATGAGCACACGACCAAACATCAACTCTACTGATTGAAGATGGATCTAAACACTTAGACTTCTGCAAGTAAAAAAAATACATGAAACAAATGTGCTTCAAGAAATAACATTACATTTTAAAGAATAAATTTAATATAAGAAATAGCATAACCATTTCATGTGTGAACCTAACATACCCTTTTCGACTACATGTATGTGGTAAACCTCATTTTCTTAAACTTCTTGCTCTTATCTTATAATAAAAAATTGCTCCCGAATTTAAAGAACAAGTTATTTGAATATGTATTAAATTCATCATGACTTTTACCTTGAATTTTGAATTGTTCTCTCTTTTTTTTTTTTTTAATAAAAGCCTTCCAATCTTGCTCAAATTTGATGTTTGTAGGTTGTATCTTCATTAATATTTCTTCACTTTGGCATTTTATTATTTTGCTAACTAACCTTGATTTAGATGCCCTCCACAGTCTACCCATTTCACCAAAGACATATTTCTTTTGATATTCCTCAGTAAATGAATATCTTTGCTGCAATATGTTAACACAGATAAAGAAATAACAAAACATCATTCTAATAGTAATGGGTGAATAACATAAACAAGTTTTACAAAAAGAACTTTATAATAAATTACCTGAATTGAGGCCCACAGAACATCCTTCATCTTACGAGAAATGTACCTCCAATCATCAATAGTTATAGTTACAATCTCTCTAACCAACGGACCTAGGAAAGATGATAAACCAACTGAATTTTCACCAATTGGTTAACCAAATTCATTAAATTCAACTTCAATGAGTATTCAATTTTCTCCTAATATGGTCTTCATTTTTGTAAGACCTTGTTTCTTCTTCTATTGTGAGATACTAGCTTCTTCTGCCATAGTCTTCTAAAAAAATAATTTGATGAAATAACAAAGTCTTAAAGCATCAAAATAATATAAAAATACAAAATCCTGTCAATAAATCTTAATAATAGAATATCATAACAATAAAACATTTAATCTCTAATTGAAGGTATAAAGTAAAATGGCATGCATAAGTTTAAACAAAAATGAAATTATAACCAATTCATAAGTAATGTTCAAAACTATCAGCAGATTTACACTAATATACCTTCACAATCATGCCTCACGTGTCTATCATCTACATAAGCAATACTTCTATCAAGACTTGAAACATTTAGTGTTGCAGGTGCAATGAAGTCTTCATTATCTATATCATATTCATGAAATCCTCGTAAAGGTACCTTTAGGACAACATACTAAGTAGAAGAATCATTTTCTCTAGAATAAAAGATTTTTTTGGCTTGTGATGTTAAGATAAAAAGGTCTCTTCCAAGTTGTTTTTGACTATGATGTAAGTTTACCAATGTAAACTCATCTTTAACTTTAACGCCATTTGGAACAGTTGCCCAATCACACTTAAATAGAGGAACTTGAAATGATATATAATCTAATAAAATAATATCTCTGATCACACCATAGTAATCGACTTCACCAACAACTTGTGTAGCATCTTTGATGCTAGATCGACATAAAGTTTTTGCTCGAATAAAAACTCCACTATTTTGTGTTGATTTCTCACCATCCTTCGTATGATATCTTTCACCATTAATAATAATTCTTGAATAGGACATTGCTTGTTGTCTTGGACCATATGCAGGCCACCTTAATGTATTTGATACATGTATTTTTCAATATTGCAATCTGCACAATAGTAATATTCACATTGTTAAAATTATACTTGAAATCATATATAAGAAATATTATGCAACTCAACCAATAGCTTACTTTTTCTTTTAACCAAGATGGAAAACTTTTCATGTGTCTTTTAAAAGCAGACTCTCATTTTGTCTAAGATGAATATCTTCTTCCTTTAATTGTTCCAAATGCAACCTAAAACAAATTTAAAAACAAAATTTATATTAGACATATATACATAGATAGATATATGCATGCATACACACACACACACACACACATAATTATATTTATGGTATTTAAGTAATTGAAATAAACTTACTCCAAATATGGTTCAATTTCTATTGTATTTAGCAACACGTAACGATGTGTCATTTCCAATTCTTCAGTAGTTAATATTATCGGTGTTCCTTTAGAAATTGTACGACCTTCTTTGATTGATGCACTTTCAATTTCTTGATTTCTACTTTTTCGATTGTCGATTTCAGCCACTTTTTCACATAGCTACCACAAAACTTCATACACTCTTCTAACAAGTAACATTTCGCAATGCAACCCTTAGGTCGTGCACAATTTCTAACATATCATTTAAATGTCTTCATACATCTATAGTAAAAGTATTCATGAAAAGATTTTATTTTATTTTCAAACATAAAAATATAATATATTTTGATCATGATAAGTAATCATGTACCTTTCGAATGGATACATCCATTGGTATTGGACTAGTCCACAGAGTTATACTTTTCTTGCCAAATGTATTGTTAAATAGACCCTAGCATCAAAAAATGAAGGTGGAAAATATCTTTCTAGCATGCATAAGGTTTCTGAAATCTCATCTTCAATAGAAAACAACTTCTCTATATTCACAACTCATTGACAAATGTCATTGAAATATGAAGATAAACGTAAAATTGCATTTCAAGGTCTGCTTGGCAACAAGTCCATTAGACTACAGGCAACAATTGTTGAATTAAAACATGATAATCATGAGATTTGAGACCTTTAACTTTACAATCAGATATTGATATACAATTCCCAATATTTGAACTATAACCATCAGGGAGTTTTAAATCAAATAGCCTCTTGCAAAATATTATTTTATCTTCTTTCGACAATGTGTGTTGAGCAGTAGGAAAAAAAAAATTTACTCCCTCTTTGTTCTAGATGCAAATCATGTCTAATTTTCATTTCTTTCAAATCTTTACGAATCCATCCTTTGTTTTGCCTTTTAGATCAAGCAATGTTCCAATTAAACTTTCACTTACATTTTTTTCTACATGCATCATATCCAAATTATGTCGTAATGGTAGTTCCTGGAATAACTTACAATAGACCACAAAAGGTCAACATACTACAATTGACATAAATTTTGACTTTGAAATAATAATTGGTACATACCTTCCAACATGGTAGATCAAAGAATATTGATCTCTTCTTCCACATAACGGTTGGATCAACATCTCTTTTCCTTTTCTTCCTTTTGTGTTTTCCCCAATCATTTTCGAAATTACATAAAGATAATGCAATTTGGTTTCCATTCATGATTTTTGGTTTTCCACCATTCTCAACACTTCCATCAAACCAAATTTTCTTCTTTCTGTATAAATGATTTGGATGAAGAAATCGTCTATGCCCCATTGTAACACCTAGCCTCCCGAGCCCCATCATCCCCGTCATTCGATGATATAATTTTCTTCAATCGATGTTCTTGGGCCACCCAGGAGGCGGCTCCGTGCTACGTTATCCTTTTTCCTTTCTAAGTCCCAAACCCATGAGACTTTCTGTGCACATTAGTCTATATACAAAATAATTCATGGCATCATAAATGAATAAATTCTTTATTTATATATTCTAAATTTTGAGTACATGAATTTTTACAGTGAAAAATAAATTTAAAACTGAAATAAATAATTTGGCTTGAGCCTAAGTGCCCTACATTAAAATAAATAAACAAAAAAAAGAATTCCTAATAAATGACCTTTCACATAGGCTAATAAATTAATTTTCTAAAATATGAAAAATGAGAGGGGTGAGCTAAAAAGCCTAGTGGATCATTCTATCTATTTAATTCATTATTCCAACCAAATAATACAAGTATATCAAACACTTTCAAGGATTTAATCGATTTAAACAATATATTATTTCAGTTGTAATTTAGACTGAAAGGGTTAACCTCTGTGTTTCAAATCTAGGGAGAGAAATCAATCCTGAAACTCAAACTCTTCTCTGTGAAGTAGGATCGCTCTTGAAACCCACTCCACTCTGGTGCCAATCTTGACAGCCAGTTCAAAAGGCTGGAAAACACACAAAGAATATCTGTCCCCGTGCTAGTACGTGGTTGAAATCTTTATTTAATCTTATTTTTTTGTGTGCAAGAGCATAACAATTAGATGTTTCAATAGTAATTAAACACACCAATAATGTAACATCATAAATCAACAAAAATAATGACTTTCGATTTCTAATGTAGAAGATCGTACGAGATGCAACTACAGAGCATACTCTCTCAAACAGAAAGTACGACTTTTGATTTCTGATGTAGAAGATCGTACAAGACGCAACTACAGAGCATACTCTCTCAGTCATGAGCAATATAATAATTTAAAACTATAAATTAAACTAAGCACACAAGCAAACATTATTTAAATCAAAATAATAAATTAAAAGAAGGGGAAAGAACTTCACCTCGAGATCGCTTCCCAAACTTGTGTAGTATTTTATTGCTACTACCTCGCAGGCTATTTAGAATAGCTCAAAAAAAGAAAAGGGACTGAAGGTGCTAAGGAAGAGGTAGAGAGAGAGCAAGAGGAATGTAGTCAACTCTTCTTTCGGGATGAATAAAATAGGTAGGGTAGGGAGTTTGTATAGAGTCTCTAAGGGTCATATCCCTTATTTTTCGCCTTCTTAATCAGAAAAAACTTCTATTTTTGCTTGTTTTGGGCGGTTAGATGATTAGGGTTTTCGATATAGGGTTTTTGGCATCTTTTTCCACACAAATCGGTGGCTAAAAGGCCATTTTTTCACAAATTTTGCTTTCAGGATTTTTTCCTTTTATTTATTTTTTTAATTGAATTTGCGCACAGCGAATTCATTGAATTCGCCGTAGGCCCATGCACTTTCTTATATATATATTTTTTTTTTTTTTTTTTCATCAATTTTTTTTATTTTTCTATTTCATAATTGCATCTATAACCAATAAGTTTACACATATACCTCTCTCTCTCTCTCTATATATATATATATATATATATATGTATGTATGTATGTATGTATGTATGTATATTTAAGTTTTAAAAATATTATACTGAATATATTATCCAAGATATTATTTCCTTATTTTAATAGAGAAGACTATGATGAAGATATTGCCTAGTATTAATTAATGCATATCCATATATACTTCTATGCCAATTAATTGCATATCAATTTAAGATAACATGTCAAATATATATATCTATATATATGCAACAATTAATAAAATGCACATATATAGGCACAAATATATATACATGTATCCATACCAATAAAATCGCATTCATATATACAAAATAATTTGGGGTATTACATTCTACCCCCCTTAAAAAGGATTTCGTCCTCGAAATCTATCATCAGTAGGTTACTTGGGTGTGTGTTGATGGAGTGCTTTTAGTGAAAAGTTCTGGGTACTTATTATGTATTTCAGTTTTCAATTCCTAAGTAGCATCTTCTATTCCATCGTGTTTCCAGAGGACTTTGATTAAGAGAATATCTTTTGTTCTCAGGCTTTGTACCTTGCAATTTAGAATCTTAACCACCGCTTCTTCATATGTGGCATCATTTTGGATGTCTACTTCTTCCCATTGAATTATGTGGGAGGGATCTAGTTCGTATTTTTGCAACATTGATACGTGAAATACGTTGAGGATTGAGGACATTCGATTTGGAAGGTCTAACTCATAGGTGCATTCGCTGATCTTCCTGAGTATTTTGAAGGGCTAAATGAATCGTGATGCTAGTTTTCCTTTGATTTCAAATCCTTTGATTTCTTTCTAATGGCTGATCTTTAGAAACACGTTATCATCTAAGTGGAATTCTAGAGGTCTTTTTCTCCTATCAGCGTAATTTTTCTGTCTACTTTGTGCAGTTGTCAGATGCTTCTAGATTTGTTTCACTTGATTGTTCATCTCCTACACGAGATCTAGCCCAGTAAGAATGTGATACTCAAGTTCAGCCCAACAGGTTGGTGATCTGCAGGGCCTCCCATAGAGGGCTTCGTACAAAGCCATCCCTATACGTGCCTGGTAACTATTGTCATAGGCAAACTCTGCCAGGTGCACGTACTTACTCCAGTTCCCTTTAAAGTCAAAGACGCAAGACCTCAGCATGTTTTCCAGCTTCTGGATAACTCTTTCTGACTGGCTGTCCGTCTGGGGGTGGAAAGTCGTACTCATGGTGAGTGTAATGCTTAGTTCCTTCTGTAGACTCTTTCAAAATTGTGAGGTAAAATGAGTGTCTCAGTCTGACATTATTGTCTTAGGTACCCCATGAAGGCGTACAATCTCTTTCATATAGAGTTTACCTAATTTATTGACTTGGTCTGTGGATCTAATGGGCAAGAAGTGTGCAACTTTAGTGAGGCGATCCACAATCACCCAAACAGTATCTTCCCCTTTCTGATTTATAGGTAATCCACTACCGAAGTCTATGGCAATGTTATCCCACTTCTATTCTGAGATCGAAAGTGGTTGTAACAATTCAGAGGGTTTTCGGTGTTCTACCTTTACCTGCTGATAGGTTAGGTACTTAGAGACATACTTGGCTACATCTTTCTTTATACCTCTCCACCAATAGGTTTTTTGGAGATTTTGACACATCTTATCTCCTCTCGGATGCATCGTGTATTTTGTTGGATGGGCTTCGTTTAGAATGGTTTGCCTACTCGGTCCATATTGTGGTACACAAATTCTTTCTCCGAGTCTTAAGGCATCATTGGCACCCATTCTAAAGTTGGTATGCTTTCCTTGTTGAATCCCTTCAATCAACATTTTGAGCCATTTGTGTTGCCTTTGATCTTCCCTGATTTGATGCAACAGATCTGGTTGACAAGTCATATTGTATAGATAGGCTCGTTCTTCATTCAATGTCACACCCGTCCTAAAGTGTTCGATCAATTGGTATATTTGACCCTTTTCCTCCTCCTGTTTGCTGAATTTTCTACTGAGGGTGTCTGCTACTACATTAGCTTTTCTTTGATGGTAATGGAGTTGGAAATCATAGTATTTAAGGAATTTCATCCATCTACGTTGCCTGAAGTTTAATTCTTTTTGGGTATAGATATATTTCAGACTTTTGTGATCTAAAAATAAGTCAAACCTCTCACCATACAGGTAATGCCTCCATATCTTGAAGGCCAACACTATAGCTACTAGTTCTAGGTCATGTGTTGGGTAGTTTTGTTCATGGATCTTTAGTTGTCGCGAGACATATGCGACAGCCTTTCATTCTTGCATTAAGACTTCACCCAATCCATTTTGTCAAGTATCTGTGTATAGAACATACGTGATGACATGAGTTGGAGTGACTAAGATAGGGGCTGAAGTCAATCTCCTCTTTAGTTCTTAGAATGATTGTTCACACTTCTCATCCCAATCGAAAAGAACTTCCTTTCTAGTTAGCCTTGTCATAGGTTCTGCTAATTTGGAAAAGTCTTGAATGAATCTTATGTAGTATCCAACTAGGCCCAAGAAGCTTCAAATTTTGGTGACCGTCTTAGGTTGTTTCCAATCTGTGATAGCTTCCACCTTTTCAAGATCTATGGAGATACCTTCCGCTGATACTACATGACCAAGAAATTTGACTGTCTTCATCCAGAATTCACACTTGTTGTATTTGGCATGCAATTGGTGTCTTCCGAGTGTTTCTAACATGATCCTTAGGTGTTCTAAGTGTTCATCTTTGGACTTAGAGTATATTAAGATGTCGTTAACAGATACCACGACAAACTGGTCGAGGTATTGCCTAAATACTTGATTCATTAAGTCTATGAATGTTATCGGGGCATTGGTTAGACCAAAAGGCAATACTGTAAACTTGAATTGTCCATATTGAGTTCTAAAGGAGTTCTTGTGACGTCTGATTCACAGATCCTCAACTGATGATATCCTAACCTAAGATCAATTTTTGATAAATGAGTGGCTCCTCTCGATTGATCAAATAGGTCGTCTATCCTTGGTAAAGGTTATTTGTTCTTTACTGTCGCCTGATTCAGTTTTCGATAGTCAACGCAGAGTCTCATAGATCCTTCTTTTTTTCATGAACAATACTGGAGCCCCCCAAGGTGATTCACTTGGTCTAATGAATCCTTTCTCCCAGAGCTCATCTAGTTGAGTCTTCAACTCAATTAATTCTATTGGTGCCATATGGTACGGAGGTATAGCTATGGGGTTGGTTGCAAGTTGGAGTTCAATCTTAAATTCGATGCGTCTAGTTGGTAGTAGTCTGGGTAAGTCATCAAGGAATACGTCGTCTAGTTGGTAGTAGTCTTTAGGTTCTTGATCTCTTCCGGTCCTTCAGAGTCCTCTTGTAAGAGGTTTTTGAAGTCATCTTTCTGCCTTAAGCAGTTCAACATGGCCATCATTGGGCTCTTAGGCAACCTATAAATATCGTCATTTATCTTAAAGGTTTTTCCTAAGGGCAACGTTATCGTCACTCTTCTCTTGGGACAATTGATTTGTGCATGGTACTGGTCCAACTAGTCCATACCCAATATCACGTCATACCTGTGGAATGGTAATACACGGAGGTCGGCTGAAATCAGCTTATCCCCAAACCTAAGGTCATAGGTACACATTTTCTTTGATGTAACAGTAGTTCCCATAGGTGTTGATACATTCAATGTTATAGGCAAAGTCTTTGTTACTAGTTGTAATCTATTAACTAGTTTTTCTAAAACAAACGACTTTGTAACTAGTTTTTCTAAAACAAACGACTTTGTAACATTCAAATCAAATAGCAGTTTCACAGCAGTGTTAAATAACAAGAATGTACCATCAATAGTGAGGATTTGGTCTTCAGGAGCATCAGCGATAGCAAAACTCTAGCCTGGTTTTGCCCACGGCCCTGGTTCAAGTTTTGCACCCGACCCTGGTTATGATTTTGCCCCTGGTTGTTATTTTTTCGAGGTAGTTGTTATTGAGGACATACATTCTGTTCTCCCCCTTGACTATTCGGAGATTGTTGCTATTGTCGTGTCTAGGTTTTGCTGGGACAAAACTTCGCTATGTGCCCTCATTGGTTGCAGTGGAAACACCACCCTTGACATCTGGGTAGCTCTAATTGTTCTTCTGTGGCTGGTTTGGGTCGATTTTGCCATTGGGGGGTCGTTCTGATTAACATCTCTTCTCTTCTGATCTCCTTAGTGATCTCTGTCACCTCCTGGTCTCTTGTTTCTGATCCTTAACCTTTGCTCGAAGTTCAACTCTTGCTCTAAGGTTAATGCCCTGTCTACGACTTCTTTATATGTCTTTCGGCAGGCTGTCTTTATTAATTTTTGAATCTCAATATTGAGATCCTGAGTGAAACGATTGACCTTCTTCTTGTCTTCACTGATTAGTTCAGGTAAAAACTTGGCCAACTCGATAAATTTGGCCTCATACTTGGTCACCATCATCTCCCTTTGTTTCAACTGATTGAAGTCCTCCTGCATCTTCGTCAATGTTGCTTTTGGGAAGAATTTCTCGTAAAATATCTCCCTAAACTCTTCCCAGGTCATTTGGCTAACATTAATGTTTGGGTCTGCTTTTACCATCCGCCTCCAGCTTCTAGTTGGTCCCTTAAATTGATGGGCAACCAATGCTACCCTACTAGGACCCATTACATTCAGGTGTTCTTCTAATTCCTGGTACCAATGATCAACTGTTAAGCTATCAGTAGTACCATGAAATTGTGATGGTCTTTGCTTCTTTAGTTCTACAACAACTTTCTATGTTCACGTCTTCCAGGTCCTCTGGTGTAACACCCCAATTTTCAATTGGACCTCATGACACGTAATATGGGTCGTCGCCCATTAAAAATCGAAATGCTACTATTAAATTTCTTTCTGTCCAATTCTTCATCTTACAATTTCAAGCTCCAACCAAGTGTTTCTAAATAAATATCTGAAAACACATATTATGCAAAACAAAAGACCCCTTTAATTTCTCATTAGATTCACCGAATTGCTGTAGTCATATTATTTAATTTAAAAATTAGAAAATCATAATTTACAAATACTTGCAGTAGAAACATTTTAAAAACTTCTATTAAAATAATATTTGTTAAACATATAATATCATTCAAGGATATAATTAACTGAAATTAAAAATCAAAATAAACAATTGTAAAACAGTGAAATTAAATTCAAAGGACAGTTATACATGAGGTTCTATTATAATTAATTAGATAAAATACAACCTCTAAAATCACCTACCCCGGACAACCTCCCCATGTTGCGTCCAATAGAAAGTACGAGTCTTCTAACGTAGATTGCTGTGCAGTACATCCAAGTGTTCATGAAAAATAAAATGGGAGTGAGCTCGAAAGCCCAGTGGATCATTCCTACACATCACACGCATTATACAGACCCAATCCAAAATACTACAAGCATTTTTAAACATTCAATTGGTTTGGTCGAGGTCTAAGACCGAAAGAAGGTTGAGATACCTCTCAGTATTCCCCGTGATCTCGCCTAATCATAAACAATCTCGAGTACAGTAAAAAATCAGCCAAGTTATTAGTATCACAGTCTAAAAGAGAGTACTAACTGTAGCTCGTATCGTCTCCCAAGGACTTCAAGCTGTCGTAGGTAACTCAAGGTTGGGAATACCTACGATCTGCCTTGTAGCTTGTCGATCTCCAGCGGTGGCATATAGGAGATACCACCTCGATCCGCTTTAGGCTCGTCGATCGCACCGATACATGGATTCTTAATAATCCTTCTTCATATTTTAGTTTCACAAACAAGTTCAATTACACCAAGAATTTCACAATCCAATAGATAATAAATCATATTTTGCATGCAAGTGAAGATGATAAAGTGCATGAGTAAACTATGAAATCTAAATGCATGTTTTCTATTCAAGTATGTCATGAAATAATTATGTGTAAATTGAAATAATTTATCACACTATTATCCAAGCACACCAAACAATTTCAATCAATTTCATAATAAAATTCTAATAACCTAGAATTATTCAAACAAATGCTTATAACTTAAAATCCATATAATACGTAAGAGTAAGAAAATCACACCCACCTGATTTCGCAGATCTTCAGGGCTTTTTTGCTTTCTTTCGAGCTATTCGTAAGAATCCAAAATTCAATAATAAATAAAAATTTCTAATTTCCTAATTCATTAAATCTTATTTTAAATATTCTTAAGCTTAAAATTTTCTAAACTAATTATGAAGTCTAGATATTAGTTTCAACTAATTTTGGATTATTCCTCAATTTTAGAATTTTATATATTCTAATTAAAATAACTTCTAAGTCCTCTAAATTTCCTTAATTTGCAATTAAAACTTTAATAATTTACTTGCAAGCTTTTTCATAAAACTAGATTTCTAATAACTGAATCTTCGCAATTTAAATAATTTATTATTATTATAATAAATTTACTTACGTACAAAATAAGACTTCTAAATGTTACATATTTAGTTTTAAGGCCTAAAATTTTATTCTTTCCTTATAAACGATTTTAAACCCCTAAAGGTTTATTTTTCATGTTTTCAACTAATTAGATTATTAAATTTTAAACTTCTACAATTAAATAAAGTCATTAATGTGTTGGAAAGTTATTTTTCTTTTCGATTCTAATTTAAAAGATTAATAAATTTAATTTTATTAAAACAATTAATGCTCATGTTCAATATTTAATAAATAGTCTAAATTTAAATTTATTTAATTTAAATTTTTAATAACTATTCTAAACTGATTTTTCGTAACCGATTTAATTAGTTTCTATTTAAATAAAAAGTTTCTAAATATTTTTTTATTTGCATCTTGCATCTAAATAAAATTTGATTTCTAATATTCGAAACTCCGAATCCTCCTAGGCTTTGATATTTATATTCTAGACATCTATTAAACTTCACAAGCATCAAAAATAATATTTTTACTAAAATATTCAATAAAGTTCTAATTTCAAATTTTATTTTTGTTTTTCTCAAAGATCATCTAAAAATATTTTTCCGTATAGAATTAAAATTCTAATTCGCACCTCACATCGTCTTTTTCGTGTGAGCGACGCCCCACAACGAAGCCTCTTTTTGTTGCACATTGCTCTTTGCACAGATTGCATCAGTTGCAACCTTCTCTAGCTCGAGAATCACCCACATGAAACCAAAACCCAATTCTAAAATCATGTTTTAACAATTTATTTCCATGTCCAGCAAATCGAACCCATTTTACTAACATCAAACGCATGAAATTTATTTTCCAGCAACTCCATGAAATGGCTAGTAATGTCGAATCTCCTTCATTCTTCAATCACCGCCAACAAAATCATACACAACAACAACTAGCAACCAGCAGCCAACAAACCAAAATCACACTGTCAGATTTAGTTCATCATCATCATCAGAACCCGAAAATCATGGCCAAACCAAATCACTACAAATCTGGAAATGCCCGAATCCAAAGAAAAGTCCCCAAATCAAATTTGAAAACTAACTAAAAGAAATCCCACATAAAACCAGATTTTGTTCATCGTTTTCGTCCTTCCATTGTTCAACACCGACATCAATCAAACCCCCAATCCGTTCAACAGTTCAATCATGCTCAATCTTCAACCAAACTCATTCCATCACACAATTTCACAAGGATTTAAAACTAAAAGTTTCATCATCACTTTCCCTGTTTCAATGACCAGCAAGACCAAAAAATGAGGAGATTTTTTAGTCGTTCCTCCTTCCATTCTTTGCTGAACACGGACCAAAATTTGAAACCAAAGAATTGATTGTGCTTCTTCTATCTTCTATTGAACGACGCACCACTCAAACCAAAACCAAATTTTTGGTTTTCTTCCTTTGTTTTCGTTCCACGGCCAACCGAGCAACAACAGGAAATTAAATTCTGATTTCATC
>JAJIYU010005649.1:0-21929 GCA_030144865.1 Tinospora cordifolia
CAAGTTGTTCCTTATTTTGAGGAGTTAGTTCTAGTGATTTTTCTGTTTTTTTCAGAGCTGATTTTCTGGATTTTTCTGTTAGTAGTTTGTTATTTTTCAAGCTTTAAATTGCAATGCTTCTAAGTTAAAATGTTTTCAGATTTCTCTGCAAGTGCTGCAATTTATTTCAATTTTTCTCTTCTCTCATTTTCAAAATACCAACAAAAATAACTCCTAGTGTATAGCCTAATAGTATCTTCATTGATTGCCAGTCCTGTTCCAGAAGCTACTCTTATAAGCAATTTCTAATATTAGCAACTTAAAAATATAAAAACCTGAATCTAACGCTCCACACATTGGTAGGATTTCTTCAAACTTAGCAACTATACAAACTTATGTCTTTTCTTTATTGTTTATTTTTTCTTGTTATCTTAAATAAGCAAGTAACAGACAGTGGCTGTAGCTCAGATGGATGGAGCTTATGTTTCCTACTTAAGCAGAATATGGTAGTTCCAGCCCTCCCTGGCGTGCTTAGTTTAGTTGTTCACATGCAAAATCCAGTTCAAATCACAAAATTTCAATTAGGTGGTATATTCCTTATAAATTTCTTATCCTTTTTTTATTGTCTTGTTGTAGAAGTTCTATTTTTTCAATGCTTATTTAATTAGCTGCTTCTTTACTTTCTTCCTTCATTGATGGTTTGTGCATAATTTGAAATTTTAGGTCTTGACAACAGGAGCTCTTCATAAGGCTGATTTTGCTGCACTTCGAAAGGCAACTGTTGCTTGGCATGACAAATTGGCACCTCTGCCAAAGCCCTTGCTTGTGGTTAACATAGGGGGGCCTACAAGTAATTTCTATAGCCACTTTGTGTTGCCATAGTTTTGTTTCTTTTGTCTTAAACTATCATTTGTTTGGTGTGTTGGACATGTGACTTAATTTTTAATGTGTTGTGCATATATTTTGTTAATTGTAGTGGTTGGTATGAGGCTGTTAAGACCCTTTCAGGTTATAGAGCCTGCTTAAGGAAAGTTGGTTACCTCTACCCTATGAGACGGTTAAGTAGTCAGAATATTTGTATTGAATCTTGACTGGACTGCCTTTTCTTTGCATGTCAATCTTTTGCGCTTCTTACTAACAGGCGACACTGAGTCCTTCTTTTTGTCCTTCTTGTCTTTTAATTGTAAACCAGAATTGTAGCATCTTTGCATTCTTTTGGATCATAAGTTGTTTTGGCTTTGACTTATTTATGCAAACAAAAAAAAAAAAAAAAGAGAGAGGTACATGGGAGAAACAGTTGATGTATAGTTTCATCCCTTTTTGAAATTGTTTTCCAGTTAGGCAATTTTCAAGATAATTGATGCTTGGGTGGTGATGCACTTGCAACACTGCTTGCAACCATTCTTTCAACTTCTTTTATTTTTGCTTTTCCTTTCTTTTTTTTTTTATTATTTTTAATTATATTTTTTGTTCTTGTAATGCAAGTTGGACTAGTTAAATGGAGAATGACAATGCGTGCCCAGTCACTCACCATGGCTTATTTCCTTGCTGCAACTGCCTGCTTAACCTGTTGCAATGTTCCTTGGTTTAAGTTCAATTAAACCACTTCAATTTATGCATATGTTGGATAATCCAGGGTTGGCTGAATGTTTCCCAAACATTCAGGAGGGAGAAAAACAAATGAGAAGGAACAAAGCTCCATCAGGAGAAATTATTTCAAGAAATGGATGCTTCATATGTTTCCTATTTGTATTTTTCTTGTACTATATCAAAACGTGGGTGAGATGTGGACCCAATTTTGTGACCTTTTTTTATTTTTTTGGTTGGGGGGGTTCATTTGCATTTCTTTTGTTTTTCTCCAAAGATGTTACATAATATTTATATATCTATAAGATATATATAGATGTGTATGATAAGTTTTATAATTTGCAATATAAGAAGTTTTGTGCTTATTTTTTATAGGTCCCAATTAAAATAGATAATGTGTGCTACCCGCTGATTTTCATTTTGGACTTTCAAGTGTATCAAAATTAGTGACTGCAAGAAGCTTGTCTATCTTATTATCAGGCTAAAACTATTGATTATTTTCTAGTTCTGGTTCCATTGATAGCCTTTTGCATCAAATGCATAACCACTGTATTTCACCGTAGAGTGGTGGGAGATTTGAAACATCATGAGCTAAACAAATCAGACACACAGATCCTTCAAAACTCTAAATAAAATTTTCACAAAAAAATTTATACAAAAATATATGTCGACTGTACGATTTAGTCGTCAAATAATTTTTGATAATATAAATTAACGCTTCTAATTTTTTTAAAATTAGTTCGAGCAATCAAGGGGTTGTTTAGTTTAGTTGGAGTAAAGGTTAGCCAAAGAAAAATAAATGTTAAGAAAAAAAATTTGTTAGAAAATTTTCGAACAAATTTTGAATTTTTGGATATACAAAAGACGCTTTCATACGTGGACATGACAAAAATTCATTTTCGTCAGGTGGACGCACACGTGAAAATTTACTGTTGAAAGTTGGGTAGATTCACAATAATTTTTAATTGTTAGGTATTTAAAAAATAATTTATTTAATTTATATTATTTGACAAAAAAGTCCGTGCGTACGTGACGAGTTACTGTTAAAAGTTAGGTACTGTTAAAAGTTAAGTATTTTATTGATAATTTTAGAAAGTTAGATAAATTAAAAATAATTTATTTATTTTATATTATTTAAAAAAATAAAATCCCCTCTTACCAGTATTAGGGTGAGCATATTCCTGAAGATTAAAACCAGAAGACCATCGCCACTTCGACGGGGAAGCGCCGATCCCGAAAGTGACGGAAAAGATGGAATTTTCCGAGGACGAAGCGGCTACTTCGGTAGAAAGACTGACGAAAGCTAAGCACCAAGAAGACAATGAGTTCGAAGATGATGAAAACAACAGCAACAGCAAGAGTAAGAACAAGAAGAAGAAGGAAAAGAAGAAAAAGAGGAAGAAAATAGACGTGAAGATGGAGCTTGTGCACGAACAACCAGAAAAGATTGCTCCTTTTGTGGGCTACTTTCCCTCCGGTTATGATCCGGAGAAGAAGATTTACGGATCAGAGGAAGACGAAGAAGAACCTGATGTTAGAGTTTATAGGAACAGAGTGAAGCATAATCGTTTGCAGCTCGTGGTTAGCCCTAAGAGATCCAAGGTGGATTTCGTTGGAACAAATCATTTGGGCGAAGCCGCTGTGGGTCAAGTCTGTACGTATGCTCTTGGAGTTCTTGATAAGGAGACACAGACGCTCAGAATAGTGCCAATTGCATCAAACAAGGTAAAACTTGTTGCTTTCTTCTTTTTTGAATCAAATTATCAACGGCATAGTTGACAATGCATTTGTGAGGCTTGAAAGTCCTTTTTTTTGGGGAAGTCATTAAGATGATGAAATAAGGAAATCTTGAGAACAATAAAGATGATTTTTACAAGGGGGTCCGCCAATTTAGCGGGTGAAATTGAAATTTTCTCTTTCCTACAAAATTGTGTAACTCATCTGAAGGTCTTCAACGATTTGACCACATGCTACGATTTTTTTTTTTTTTCTTGAAAAGCTCGGAAACCCAATTTAATGTGAACAGTGTTGCTGTATCTCTGTAACTTCTCTACTTTCCAACTCAATTCAACTAAGCAAATTTCCCACTGTATGGAGTTGGCTACATGAATCCACTTTCTGCACTCTACTCTATTGAGGGCTAAGTTGGCTTTCAAATTACAAAATTTAGATCTTCTTATTATTTTCGGTCTATCTTTACCTTTGTTGTTATCACTTAGCGTTTATATGTCATTCTTCCTGATTGTTGGATCTAAAAGCTGATGTGGTGTGTGTTCAGACCACCTTAATTGGTTCTTCTCTCTCATTCAATGTCCAATTGGCACAAACCCTGCCATTCTCCAGATATGCTTATTTTTAATTTTATCTTTTAATGTTATACCAAACGTCCATCTTATGCCCTTAGCGGCTTAGCTTATTGACATGGTAATTATAGTTGCTCAACATCCGGTGCCATTTAGCGAGGTTTGCCAAATACATAAACTTCCCTTTGACTTCATGGGATGTGCCATCCTACAGAATTTCATAGACACTTCCTCCATGAGATGCATTCTGCTTTAATTTATAGTTCACATTCCACCTATTCTCCTTCTTTGCATATAACAAATTCCAAATACCAAAAAAATTTGCTCATTTTACTTTCCAAATTAAAATATTCTAAAAAATATTAAATAGAACTCAACAACAATCCTAATTGAAAACAATAAAATAAAATTAATGCAAGTTTGGAGTAGAGATACAAAACTCAAACAACAAAGGGTGGGTACTCTCCATAAAAAATATTAAATAGAACACAACAACAATCCTAATTGAAAAAATAAAATAAAATTAATGCAAGTGTGGAGTAGAGATACAAAACTCAAACAACAATGGTGAGCACTCTCCATCAGAGTAGCTCTATTGTCAAAGGAAAACCTGAGAGAATTGACAAAATGTATCAAACATTAGGTTGAGTGAGGTGTTAGATTTGAGTGGTGTAAGGTTTGATGGTTAGAGTTGGTCTTGAGTTTGAGCTTCCCCCCATCTAGACTTAAAATTGGGGATAGGGGTCATAGGGACGCGATCACAATCCATGGAGCTTTTGAGGGAGAGATCCCTAATTTTATTTGCTAAATGGATGTTGGTGTCTAGATTAGCAAAGGGATATAACTTTGGGAAATAGCTTTGTGATTGAGATAGGATTCTCTTTCCTTGGTAACTCCTTCCTGCTTGGGATATCTTGTACAGAAGGGGTATCTTCTCTTTAGTTATTTTTAATAATATTATTAGTTTCTGCTAAAAAAAGGCTCAAGTGTGAGAGGTGGAACTGCCCAAGATGTAGGAATGAATCCAACAAGTAGTGCAGGAGTTGAATCAATTGTAATACCTCAAATAAAAAAAAAAAAATAGAAGGCAAAAAGTGTCTCTTGGAAAACCAAGTCAGACATTTGAAACAGTGCCAAATCTTTCTATAGCCTATTCGTATGGAAAGCTCACCAATGAAACTCTTTTAGTTGTACCGTTATTTCTTTATTGGTGTTATTGTACATGCTGTTGGTAGAACTATAGTAAGTGATTTTTTTTTTACAAAAATTTTTTTGGCAGACGTGAAAGTTTGGAATATGTTATTTTCTTGATATTTATACCTGAACTTGAAATTTGTATATTCAGATTTGAGCCTACTTTTCCAGTTGGTATTAGTTGTTACAAGTAATATTTGAAGCTTATCGAGACTTATTGTAAAATTTATGCTTATTGAGTTGGCATCCTGATTGATGCTTCTCATCTGTTCAAGTCTTTAACAACCCTAAATGTACCTAATTTTAAAGGGTTGCTATTAAATGCAGTGCAACTTAACAATCTGTTTAAATTATGCTACTTGTGGTGAGTAGTGACTCTGGTTGGAAGGAATGTAAAGGTTTCAAGGAGCAATGAAAGGAATTGTGTGGTAATCAACTTCTGTGTTTAATGCTTTTAACTACTGCATTCAAGGTTTGACTTTTACTCCTTTCTTGGTTTTGGACCAGATTAGTAATCTGAATAATGGTTTCTCTCTTCCCTTAGATCTTTCTATAGCCCACTTTTACCTAGAATTATCAATAAAAAAAAAAAGGAGAGGAATATAATGCTTCTTTAGTATTTAAAGATAAGACTTTTATATTTTATTTTGTTTTTGCCAAAAATCTGATTAGTTAGATTCATTTGGTAGTTGATTGACAAAGTTTTACTTCAGTTGTCAACTACCAAACACAACCATCTTCTTTTCGCCGTGTGTAATATAAATGTATACTTAGCTTGGTAGAGCAAGTGGATGAAGCAAATACATGCGGCCAATCTCATGTAATTCGGAAAGGCCTTTTGTTGAGCTGTGAATTTTGGTATGGAAAAAGTTGTAGTATTAACAATCATTTGACCCGAATTAGTGCTTATAAAGTACTAGGATTAGACTATCATTTCAAGATTTTGTTCTATGATTTGTACAAGGCAGATGTTTGGTTTGAAGATTTTAATGCATGACTGCATGCCATCTAAGAATACTGTTTTTTATATCAATTTTCTATCTTTCTGAAATGCAGCTCCAAATTTCCCTTGTTAAATTTTCAGTGACTTGTCTCACACCTAAATTCTATAGATTCTGTGGTGAAGCCAATTTTAACTTTTGTTTTATGACACTTGTTGGTTTGTGTTGTGCATATTGTATAATCCAAATATGATATAATCTAGCTATTTTATTATATGATTGCAGATATTTAGATTAGACCCAAGAGTTGTAGGAGTTGATCATGGTGAAGAGGAGGTTGAAAAAGAACTGAAGGAAGATGACATCACTGCAGAAGAGAAGGCAAACAAATTAAATGATCTTAACATACTATATGGAACCAAGCGATCGCAGAATAAGGTATTTCTTATTTTCCTCTTAAAGGGAAAACTTCTTTGTCTTATGCATCATGAAAATGTATCATGTCTATGTTATTAATTACTAAAACTTGATCTGGTTAAGCTGTTTGACAGGTCATTCTTTCTTACATCCTGAAAAGTTAGACCTATAAGGAAACTTATGATAAGACCATACAAGTGAAGAGTAATGTTGCATTCCTGAAATGTATATGCACACATTCAGAGTTCCAAAGCTAGCAATTATCTAGTTTTAAAACCTGAATTGACCCTCAAGAGAAATGTGCATGCTTGTTGGGAGGAAAGGAAACATATTTTTATGAGAACTATTTTGTGAAATAAATTACTCATATTGACTTATGGCAGGCTAAAAAGTTGGCATCTCTGAACCAAAAAGAAGATGCTGCTGCCCAAGAAGATTTGGAAAACAAACTCAAGGAAGTTGTGATAAATAAGGAAGCTCTGGAAGCTATTGAAGGACCTACAGGACGTAATATCCCGCCGTATGACTCTACAGCCACTATACCTGAAAAAGCTTACCCTCTTGACAAAATTATTCTCAAGGGAGAGTTGAATTATGTTCTAGAAATTTTAGAGCTTATGCTGTCTGGAGAGGAAATTACAGCTGGAGATTATCCAAGTTTTGTTTGCAACAGAGTGCACAATCTATTGGAGATTCAGGTAAGGTTATTCATTGCATACATCTTAAGTGACTTAGGTTCTTGAGCATTAATTTGTTGGCCAATCAAGAAAATGCCAATACATCTCCCTGGCTTGATATCTTTGTTCTCTCATGTCAGATCCTTTTTGTTAGATATTTCGCTCACATTCTGCACACAAATCACAACAGTTTATTTGCTAATGGTGCTAATATGGAGTTGCTGCAGTCGATAAAGAGGTGGCTTTGGAACCAAGGTTCATGGTTCAGCTTTTGCCATTCTCTTTCCTTTTGGGGGTAAGGAGGATTGGGTTAAAAATGAGCCTGAAACCTCCATGGTGATGAAGCTTATGATACAACTAATTAGTAACATTGTTTAATCTCAGCAGTTTATGTTCTAATGATTTAGAGCATGTCAACTCCTCTATGCTATTCTACCTGAACTTTTTACTTACCCCAACATGCTTGTTTCATTCATGTCATCATGATTCAACTTAGGTATGACATATGTTTCTGGGACTTTAAATTTTTGAATACAACTATATGGATTTTCCAAAAAAAGGTGACAGCAAAAAAGAAAAAAAGAATCACTAATTGTGACAACTCATATGAGTAAGGTGGGGAAAGGAAAAATGTTATGAAAATTTGAAAAGGAGGAAGATAGAATACAAGCATAGTAACGAACGTACAGCATTCCATGTACCGGTATCAATTTTTTTTTTCTTCCACCTTTTAGCTGAGTCCCAATCATATGTAATTTGAAGATGGACGTATCGAAATTTGAAACAAGTCCCATGTGCTTAATTTAACACAGGACTTAATTTGACACACAACACTCTTATTTCTTAGAAGTTTCAGAATTCTAGAGCTCATTCATCTCTTTTTATATTAAAAAATGATTTTGTTTTTGTGTGTGTACTGGCTTATGTTAATGACATATAGATAACTAGCAAGAATGTTGCTTGCGTTTAGTCCATCATATTGATTTACAATAGAACTTTGCCTTGAAAGATTTGAGAAATCTTCATTATAATGTGGGGAATAACTTAAGGATTATCTATATATTGTTCAAGAACAGAGATAGATGGGTGCCTTAACATTGAATCTAGAGTTGAATCAAATTAACCGATGGTTAGATTCAAATGACAGTAGCATTTGGATTAAAGAAAATAAGTTTGTGACAGCATTTAGGTCGTGTAGCTATAGTTGTTGTGGAGTGGATTCACAAGTACAGGTAGGAGCATTGCAATTTCCAGTGAGTTTTCAAATGGAAGAATGAAGCAATCATCCTACAAAACAATGTTATTAAGGTGTGAGCCTTAATGTGCAATTGTCTACCTTGAGGTGGTACACACCAATTGCACCTCAGAATTTGACAAGGGGCTTTAACTCAGGCCTATGCCTAATGTGCCTTAGGCATGCGCCTGGTTGCACCTTAGTACGCCCCACTTTTCTACTCATTTGAAAAAAAATAATAATGAAATAAGTGTTGCATGTATGCTGCTTTTTTTTTCCCCTCATTTCTTTGACTAAATATAAACACTTAACAACATGAAAATAAAACATGAAGGGAAACTTTTGTTTAGATTTTATGACAGGTCAACAAGATGATGTTACAAACATGTAGTAGAAATCATGAATTAAATGTAGTGTTTGAAGCTTGATGAATCAAATTGGGATTTTGATCAATGAATACCTTGTCTTATAGAGGCTTATCGCCTAGCTTCACATTTCAATTGTTGTGTCATGTTTGAGTATGAAAATTGGGGATAAAATATAAATAAATAAATAATTTTATAATTGATTTATTTTCCTTTTAGACTCATCTAAGCCTTACCTTGTCTTATAGAGGTTTATCGCCTAGCTTCACGTTTTTGCCTTGATAACACTGTAATCAATTTTTTAAGGAATTCTTGCCTCACTTTAGTGAAGTATGTGCCTTGTTTAGTGTCGTGCTCCTCAAGCTGAAGGACCCCTTATCGCCTTGAGTGTGGATGGTGCTTCTAATTACCTCACTACAAACCATAGCGAACAAATGATTATTGTATTTGCAAACTCAAAGGTTGAGGGGGTAAAGTTAGACTAAGAAAAGGGTAGAATACCGATGATGGTTGAAATTTAAGGTGACCTTAGAAGGTACTCTATAGAGTAAAAGATAGCTCATAATAAACAAAGCCTACAATGCCTCAGACGAATATACTAAACTTAATGGAAAATCTGTCGTAGCCAAGATCATGCACAATTCAACGACCATCCTAGGATGCTCTAAATAACAATGAAATTTGGTAGTCGTGATTTTTCGGGTGCATCCTAATACCAGTTAGAGAAGGAGGTGGGAGAGAAATTGCAATGCAGGATTTCTTGGCTGTTATTTCTATGCATCATGCTCTTGTGTGTGTCAAGACGCTAAGAATAAGACAACACTAATTGAGGCCAAAACTTCCTCAATATCAACCCCTTGGGTTTGGGGTCTAGAGCTACAACGGGAACAATGAAAACACTCATGTAGAAACAAATAGGTTGGTATTGATGGCCTTCCTTTGAAGTTTTAGGGAGAGGACCTATCTCATAGATTGGCAGTATGTATGGTAGTATCTTGGAGGTTGATAAAGAGACAATTGAAATGTCCTACTAATGTTTGTAGAGATGAAGGTTGATTAAGATGGATTTGTGGTAGATGTCCTAGTATGATAGGCTAAGTAAAGTGAAGGTTCTTTGTTGTTGCTATCGATGATGACATTTGGTAGCCATTTCTAGCTTAGCCAGTGGAAGTTCCTCCCATGAAATTTTTAGTTGCCCATTGGTTGTGGACTATCATTGGTGAATACTAAAGGGGAGAGGTGCACTTATGATGTGGCAATGGAAAAGCGGATCATTTGAATTTGGGGTGGCTAGTTGTAATTGAGTACATTTAGGTGGCATGTTCCAGTAAGAGGTTTCTTGGGAGAAATTAGGTTGTGGACAATCCTCCAATCAATATTCACCATTGGACGATGTGCAACATACAACTACAAGTGGTGGTAAGTGTCTAGAGTTGGTAGGGAACACACTTCATTGCATAGTCTCATGTAAATGCGGTAACTATAGGATTGTTATGTTCAGTAGGCATTTGCGGAGGGGAGATAGATTCTAGATGCGGTGCTTAATGCAAATGAAGTTGTTGAGGAATACAGATCCAGAGGCAAAGAAGGTGTAGTTCTTAAGGTTGATTTTACAAAAGCATATAATACTATATAGTGGGGCTTCTTAGAATATGTTCTTGAACAAAGAGGCTTTGGGTTTAAGTGGTTAATGAGGATGCAGGACAAGCTTATCCTTAATTACCTATTCCATTGTAATAAATGGAAGTTAAGAGGTAAATTGAATGATGGTAGGGACTATGGTGAGGGGACCCATTGTCACCTTTTCTCTTCCCTGTTGTTGATATCTTAAGTAGTTTGCTGTCCTATGCTAGTCAGTACAATTTGGTGCAGAGGATTTTTCATTTTTGGGGATAAAGTAGAGATTTTCAATCAATAATTACAATGTGATTTTCCTTCTGGGTGGGGAAGAAGAAAATGTGACGGTGAATACTTTGCATATTTTCCATGGATTTTGTGAGATCTCTAGGTCAGGAGTGGATCTTTCAAAGAGTTAGATGGCTGGAGTGAATCTATCACATAACTATGTACTCTACCTTGCTAATAAGGTAGGTTGTCTGATCGGAAAAATGGCCTCTAAAGTACTTTGGTCTTCCTTTGGGTGGTAATCCATTATATTTAGATATTTGGTCTTCAATTCTTCTAAAATTTGGTAGAGATTGGATGGCTGGAAGAGAACATTTCTATCAATGGAGAAAGGTTAATCATAATTAGATTGGTCTTGGCAACCATTCCTATATGCTATATATCCATTTTTAAATAAATTGAGAAAGAACTCAGAAGGTTTTCTTTCCTTTTTTTTTTTTTTTTTTTGTGGTCTTCTATTTGTTTGTGTGTTTGTCGGGGTGGGGAGTGAACAAGGTGACAAGACATCACTTTAATCAAGTGGAATACTTTAAAAGAGATTACCTAATTGGTATATTTCTCCCCACTATTTTGCTTTATGCCAAGACGACGAAGATCCCTTTGATCATATTTTTTCGGATGTAAATAGTCACTTTTGGAGATTGTGGGTTGGTTGGTTTAATTTTTCTAGTCACAGATTCAGGCCCCATTGATATGTTTATGACGCCTTTTTCTTGTTTGATCTTCACTTTTTTTCTTCAAGGGGAAAGAAGTGTGTGTAGAATTTATTTCCTTGCAATACTTTTGGCCATATGGTTGGAGCAGTATAACAGGATTTTCCATAATTTGTGAAAATCTGAATCGAAGCTCTGGGAAACTCATGGCTAGTTCATGTATCCATGCTTCTCCTTTAGTTCATAGGGGTTTTCAATTTGTCAATGGTTTCTGAGCTTGGGTAAATGTATATATGTAGGACACATTAATCTGGGGTTTTGGAAACTTTTTATGTTGTTCTTACCTATGTTTTACTGCTGGTGAACTTTGTATTTTTATTTCCATATTAATACAAGTTTTTGTTTCTTCTCATAAAAAAGAAAATGGACATATCAAGATACTAGATGTGTATTTGCATCCACCAACCATGCCCAAGTTCAGGTTCCATTGTTTGTGTGCATGAATCTCATTACCGCAAACACTGAGCCACTTGTTTTGGTACTTGGAAAACAGTTAGGACTATATCTCGCATAAATTTGT
Organism: Tinospora cordifolia; assembly: GCA_030144865.1. Lineage (NCBI taxonomy): Eukaryota > Viridiplantae > Streptophyta > Magnoliopsida > Ranunculales > Menispermaceae > Tinospora > Tinospora cordifolia. The sequence goes on from JAJIYU010005649.1 coordinate 11,836, forward strand.
GACTATGGATCAAGAGTGAGAATTATATAGCCAGTGTGTTTTAAGGAGCACGCACAATTTTCTAATTTTTTAGTCTAATACAAACTTTTTCCTGTTTTTTCTCTCTATTCATATCACACATAATTAGGCTTTGCTGTTTGAGCTGTTCGTAGTCTTAAGAGGTGCCTTGTAGTTTGCTGCCCTGGAAAGAAAGGTCCCATACAGCAATTCAACAAAGTTGATTTCTTTATCAGTGTGCTTCTTTTCTGATTGCCTTTTTCGTTTTAGTTTAGTAAGCAATTTCTTCTTCATATTTTATTGTTCACCTTTAGGAAGACTACTATAATGTGAGCCCAATAACGACGTCTCAGCTTCCTTTTTCTTCCATTCTAGAATGTTGGCCTCCTCCAATATGAAGGTGGTAACTAGGTGGCAGAGGACATAGTGGTCTAATGTTGGCTAAAATGCTCTTATTTTTAACATCATCATCCATTTTTGTGTGTTTCTCAAAAATTCTGTCCCCTGTTTCTTTTTTCACAGGATGAGTTACAAAAGAAGAAACTTGCTTGTGTCTTATCGTACATTACACATCTCATAAAGTTCAAAGATCAGAGATCATTCGATTACAGTGATTCAGCAAAGAACCACAAAATCCCAACCATTTTATACAAGAAGTTCACCAATATGTTTACGGAGCCTGGAAGGCATGAACCCTCAACTGAAAAGAGGAATCTCCTCATCAGTTACGTTTTAGTGCTTACACTGTTTGCTGACGAGTTCCGGACTGACCCCTCTGACATTGCCAAAGACTTGAGGATGCCAACAATGTCTATAAGGGAGCATTACAAGAGTTTAGGTTGCAAGTTACAGCGAGAGGAGAAGGTGTTGTTTGTGACACTCCCTGTACCTCTTCAATTTCCAAGGCCAAGAATGGAGAGGCGACGAAGATAACAGGTTCTTCCAGTTCTCCATTGTTTCTATACACAGCTTACATATATAAAGCACGGCAGTGGGACCAGTGCCAGCACTGTCATGGAATTGAGTAACAGCACTTTTATGCCCTCTTGACTGATTTCATGTATGTAGGCATTTTAGACTTGGAACGCAATGGTAGAAGGAAATATCAAATGCAGGATTTTTTTTTTATCTTTTTTCTGTTATAAGAGGCTTGGTACAAAGTATGTTTTATGAGGATTGACATCATTTAGGATTCAAGTGTTGGGCTTGATATGATGGGTTCACCCATGTTCTGATTCTATGGTTGTTGGAATTTGAAAAAAATTATGTTGTACTAAGAAGTTTCTTCATGTGCCACTGAGTTCCAGCCAGTTTCTACTACTCATGAGTTGTCCATTGATCAGTGGAATAACGCTTTGCAGATACTTGAAGAATTAATTCGGCTTCTAGGTCCAATCTTGCTCTACTTCTAGTTCTGTCATGGATTTTCTCTTCTTACTTTCTTTCGTTTTTTCTTTCTTTTTGTTTTGTAAAAAGAAAAAATTGCAATGACTTCAGACTTGAATTCATGTAGTAAAGTTGGACATTGGAACAATGTAACATCAATCTAGGCCCTCTTTTATATATATATATATATATATATATATATATATATATGTTTTATGGCATTCAAAATATTTTGTGTATGTTTTGTGATTTAGATATATTTTTGTGTCTAAGATTAATAATATGAAAAAATTGTTTAATTCAAAATATTTTGATAACGGCTTCATTATTTTGAAAAAAAAAATTAAGTTATTCTTTGGAAAATGATAAAAAGTTAATTTTCAATCTTTTTTCTTTTTAGATTGTGTTTTTGTTTTTAAATCATGAACCAAGTGCAGTCAGTAGCTATTTACATTATTAGATCATGAATTTCAAAGAATTTTTTTGTCCTACACATGCCAATAAACATGGAAAGTCTAGCAACTTAACTTTCTTTTTTGGATGTGTAAAAGTGCGACATGCACCTCAACTTTCTTTTTCATTCCCTACTTAGAAAGATATGTATATCAAAAACAGATTGACCAATTTTTTTCTCTTATAACACAACCTTTTTCCTGTGGAGTACCTGCCAATGGTTGATTGCGGAAGAAAGGATTTACCAAGTCAGGACTTTCCTTTTTATTTTTTTAAAGCCTTAACAAAGCTTATATCGTATTTAATAAACTTAGCAATTATAAGTACCTGCACAAGTACATGAAAGAGCACCAAAAAGCACACACTAAATAGGGATTTGCAAGTATGGTGTCTAGATGACTCAAGGTTCCAATTTAGGTAGTCTTGTGTCATGGGCATGCTTATGTTGGCTAAACTTGACATAAGAGAGGAGGTCTCACATTCTTCCCATATGTTAATACTTGAGAGGGTCATAAGTTGCAAGGTGATTTATGAGAGGTAGATGATGGCTCATGGACCCATTCTCTAACCATTTGTTCTCCCAAGTGTGAAATATGTTCATCTCTGACTTTAGGCTAAACACACACTAAAACACCTCTATATCTATTGTCTACACAGCGCCTTGTTCCTTTAGGCTATAATTCTAATTTCAAGTGTTCCTTTCTCAATAAGTTGTAACACATTCTCACCTTCATTTAGCTCTTTACTTCTCACCAACCTCTTCATTCCACAAAAACATTTCATCCTCTTATTTGCTTTGCGACCTCCCATGGCATCTCAAACAAGGACAAGTAATAGGTTGGAAATGTTGATGAGCACGAGTGGACTAGAGCCAATCATTCTCTCTTTGATAAAAAAAGAAAAAAGCTCTTTTCCACCCCATCAATCTCTTAGATGCAGTCATAAAAGTGAATTCCCCAATCCCACCCCTCAAGATTTAGCCCCATCCCCTCCAAACACCCTACGATGTTTCTTTCCCATCAAACACCCCAGTACCTTTGCGAGTCTTAGAAGCATTTCGAAGTCCATGTAAACCATAGCAAATTAAAACTTAGCCACATCCAAAAATTCAATCTTTCCAAAGCAAGGCCGTAAATATTTTAATGACCACACATCAAACATCCTTCCTGCTATGTTTGCAAGTCTTAAAAGCACTTCGAAGTCTATGCTAACCCATGCAAATTGCAACTTAGCCATGTTGACTTGAAGCCCAAAATTCAAGGAGACATTGTGATAAGGAGTTAGTAATGGCTAAGCAAATTTCTAGTTAGAGACAAGAATTTGTCCTTGAAACAAGAGAGTAGTAAAACATGTAACAGTTCTCATATCATTCATTAATGAAAACTTAGCTTTTTTATATGTGTTAAACCCTAACAAGCAAACTAAATTTGGAAAGATTACACATCTATTCAACTTTGGGCTAAGTTGGGCTAAGGAAAAACAACTTTATTTTTATTAACAATCATCTTTGGGCTAAGTTGGGTTTCTTGTGGTCTCATTTGTTCATATTTTCTTCTTATGGTCTCGCTTGTTCATTGAGTTTCTTTTGAGGATTGCAAAGAAAGAAACCCACGTTGCTGTGCCTCTTTTCTTGTCTTGCCAATTGTCCATCAAGAAGGGTATTTTGTTCTTTTAATTCCAATGACTCATTAGAAATAACATTACCGTGATCCCTAAAGCAAATCTTGTCCACAAGACTACAAGATGAAACAAGTTGCATGACCTAACTAATTGGCTCCCATGTGGTTTCATTTTTGTCAAAGTCATTCCATTCCACTAAAATCTCTTTAGATTCCCTAGACTTGCATTATAGAACATGCCACCCAAGTACATGGGGTTGTCCTCTAGAAATGATGAAGGAAGAGGGGCTCAACCATTGTTCGAGATCCCTTGTATACTTGGAGAAAACTAATGTGGAAGATCAGGTATATCTTCGATCTAGGTGGCAAGTTAAGTTGTAGGTGACCAATCACATTTCAAGGGCTTCTAAGAAGAATGGCCATGAACATGGTATGAGAATCTGCATATTGTTTCATGTGTTTTTGTGCCTTGTAGAGATTTTTTTTGAGTGATCTCAAGATCAGACTTATTTCTTCAATGCATCATCAAGAGTGGTCATGCGTATACTATTAGCAATGTATGATGACACTGTTGGGAGTGGACAACCATATAAAACTTGGAAAGACATCATCTTTGTAGTTGTGTGAGTAGAAGTATTATACTAAAACTCTACAAAATCGAGTTAATAGAACCAAAGGTTGGGTTCTTCATTGACAAAGCCTCTCTAGTATGTTTCAAGGGATTTATTCAACACTTTGGTTAGATCGTTGGTCTTTAGATTCTAAGAAACTAATTATATTCAACATAGTTCCTTATTGTTTAAATAACTGCTGCCAAAAGTTACTAACACAAATTTTGTCACTATTACTTACAATTGAGCAAGGCATGCCATGAAGCTAAAAAATCTCAATAGCAAATATAACAATGAGGCATATGGAGCTTGGAAAGGCATCATCTTTGTAGTTGTGTGAGCAGAAGTGTTTTGCAAGATGGAGATAATAGAACCAATGACCGGGTTCATCATTGGCAAAACATCTTAAGTATGTTTTAAGGAACCCATTCGACACTTTGTTTAGCTTATGAATCTCTAGATTGTAAGAAACTAATTAGATTTAATGTTGTTTCCTATTGTTTAAACAACTATTACCAAACGTTGTTGATAAAATTTTTGTCTCCATCTCTTACGATTGAGCGAGGCATGCCATAAAACCACAAAAATCTTAATAGCAAATATAACAATGAGGTTGGTTGACAATAACTTTTTATGGAGCCTATTAAAGTGCACAAACTTGGCAAGTCGAACTACAACAACCCAAATTACTATTTTTTTCATGAGACGGTGGTAGATTTGTAATGAAACCCATAGATATGTCCTCTCAAACTTGATAGGGTATTGGAAGAGGTTGTAAGTTACTGTAAAGTTTTTCAATTAAATATTTGTTTTCTTGGCATACTAACAAGTGCTAACAAACTTCTTAATGTCTTGTACTGTACTCAACCAATGGAATGGGGTGCAAGGCATGTCATGATCATTCAATTGCTCAAATGACCCACAAGCGTATAAGAGTTGAATCTGTTAGCATCAAGGGCCACAAATTGATAATCTCAGATATATGAATTTAATCTTTAAAGTGTGGTATATCATGTTGCATTTTAAAGTCTTTTTGCACAGTCTATAAGGTCTAATATTTGGTGATGAGTGCATAGTAATGTTTTAGTTGATCAATTAAGGGTAAAGTGACAACAGATACTGTTGCATAGAGTGGTGTGGGAGACTCGGGTAAATGAGATAAGGCATTAGCAATGACATTCTCCTTGCTTGGTGTTCAAAAAAATCTCATAATTAAATCCTAACAATTTAGTGAGCCATGGGGTTTCAATAATTTGTGTGAGTAGATTTCCTAGGCTTTTTTGGTTTGTGAATATGTGAAACTTGCAGCCTAACAAATTTTGTTGCCACTTCTATATAGATTCAATGATGGCATACATTTCTGAAGCGTAAGCAAAGGATGATTGGAGACACGAATGCATTTTCTTGCTAAAGAAAGCAATTAATAAACTATTTTATGAAAGCTTTACGCTAGTGGTGAACGATGACAAATTCGTAGTGATATCAAAAAAAAAGGAGAGAAATGTGGTAACTATACAAGGGAAGGGAGAACATAGCCAATTTTAACTTTGTAAAAGCTTTTATGGCTATTGTTGAAATGATGATGATTGAATGAATTCACGATAGTAACCTATGAGGTCTAGAAATCCCGAAGCGATGTGAGGAAATGAGAGATTAGCCAAGATAATCTACAGTTGGGACACCAAAAGAACATTTCGATAATTTGGCATAAAATTATTTAAATAACAATAACCATAAAACTGTCAAAGATGCGTTAAATAAGCTAACTAGCACAAACTCTAAATAAACATATCATCAAAAAAGACCAAAATAAACATCCTTAGGAATAGCTTGAATAGGTCATTCATTATGAGAGTAAGACATGGCTAGGGGAAGTGCACGTAAAGCCATTAATAATCTAAAGGAACAAATTTCTAAACTAGAGCATGCTATGGTGGACTTAGTGAAAACAAACTCTTCCTCTATTGTTGAAACACCTAGAACCAATGGCTTGGCTATGAAGGTGGATGCACTGGAAACTAGAATGATGAAATCGAACGTCGAATACGAGGAAATGTCTACTGATATTCTTGCTACTGGGAGCCTTTGTACTGATATGACACAAACTATTGCCACTGAGATGGAGATCCTTAAATGTGCAATAAATAAGGTTCCTAATGGGAGCCTTTGTACTGATAACCTTTGAAAGGGTCATGTAACTCATGTGGCGACCTTATTGGAAGTGAAAAGGAAAAATCTATTGAAGTCCTTGAATCAGTTGCTAAGGCATTGAAAGAATTCAAAGACGTGATGCCCCTAGAACTACCAAAGAGATTACCTCCAAAGAGGGACATTATTCATGCCATAAAGTTGGTGGATAGTGTTGAACCCCCTACTAGGCTCCTTATAGAATGACCTAGAATAACTTGAGGATTTGCAGAAACTATTGATGGAATTATTGGACTATGGGTGCACCAATTTTGTTCCAACACAAGCAAGACGGAATACTTCTTATGTGCATGGATTATTGAGCTTTGAACAAGCTCATAGTGAAGAACAAGTATTATATTCCTCTTGTTATTGATTTATTTGATCCATTGATGAAGGTGAGATACTTTACCAAGTCAGGTCTTTGTTCAGGTTCCTATCTAGTATGAATAGCTGCTAGAGATGAACCAAAAACTATGATTGTAACAAGGTAAGAATCATTTGGGTACCTTGTAATGCTATTCAGTTTAGCAAATGACCCTACAACCTTTTGTCATCTAATGAAAAATGTGCTACACGAGATCATTGACAAGTTTGTGGTGGTGTACCTTGATGATATTGTGATCTATATCATGCTTGTGTTGGAACATATTGATAGGGTCATGGCTAAGTTGTAGGAATTTGAACTCTATGTGAAGAAAGAAATGTGTGACTTTGCATAGGAGACTGTTACTTTTTCTTAGGTTGTGTTATAAGCCAAGGGAAGTTGAGCATGGATAAGAAGAAGAACCAGACAACTGCAGATTGGCCAACTATTATTGAAGAATTATTGTTGGTTGTTCAAAACATGTTGCAGTTCCCACTGATCTACTAAAGAAGGACATGCCATGGAAATGGACTAAAGCCTATGATCAAGCAATGGAGGATCTAAAGCATGTTGTAATATCTAAACTAGTGCTAAGACCCTCAGACTTTGAACTCCCATTTAAAGTCCTCACTTATGCCTTAAATCATGCTATTAGAGGTGTCTTACATTAAGAAAGACATCTAGTTGCCTTTGAAAACATAAAGTTGAACGATGCTAAAGAAAGATACCTGATACATGAAAAGGAGATGTTAGCCATTGTACATTGCCTACACACTTGGAGACATTATTTGCTGGGGACTAATTTTATAGTAAGGACTGATAATGGTCTAGTAACTTACTTCTTAACCTAGAAGAAGAGTACTCCAAAGTAATCAAGGAGGCTTGACTTTGTTGCAAAGTTTGATATTAGGATTGAACATAAACCAGGATGGTTGAACTCTAAACTAGATGCATTAAGTCGCAAAGTGGCAATGGAGTACAATAGTTGCTATTACCTTATTGCAAAATGGGTTTTTATCTCATATTAAAGATGAATATGCTGAATATCAAACATGTATCAAAGTGATGCAACATATTTCAAAGCCACATGGAAGGCACTAAGGGCGTGGTCAATGCAAGAGTATACCACCAGGCAAGAGTAAGGACAGTTATATAGGATAGATATCATGTACATACGATTATGTAATTGATGGTCTTAGGCATTTTATACAAGTATACACACTCTGTTCGAGAAATATAGTGTGTGTGAGCCTTGTAATCCCATTCATTAATACGAAAGATTGATATTTGGTGCCATATCTTCACGCTTTTGTGTTTAACTTCTATCCAGTTAGTCACCCAAGTAACTGCAGGTAATTGTCTCAGTCATGATCTTAGGTAATTGTTTTAGTTAGGTGCCTAAGTAACTGCATGTAAACATCTTGGTCATATGTCTTGGTAACTGTAGGTAACCACCTTGGTCATGCATTCAGGTAAATGTGTAACAACCTCTTGTTGATCTGGTCATTTTGCACGTTCCTCTATGGTGCTAAGTCATGTGTAGCTACACTTGGACTTGAGTTCCACGTGAGCTCAATCCTTAGCTAAGTATTATGTTGGCCAAGCCTAGATGATTTGATATCCAATTATTGAGAGGGTGACAAACCACCCCTAACTGAAGTGTCCAATGTCCTCGTCAAATTGTTGACTAGTGCACATTGTAAATAAGAATATCATAAAAAAAATCAAAATAAATAACCTTAGGAATGACTTGAATTGGTCATTCATTATTGCTTGGAAGGTAGATAAGGCATTTTTGAGGCCAAAAGACATCACAATAAACTCATAGTGACCATCAATAGTATAAAAAGTTGTCTCAAATGTGTCATCTACTATTAATCAAACTTGAAATAGGAGAGGAAAAACTTAGTAATGTATAGAGATTTAGAGGAAATTGAGCTTGTTGAATTGGGTTAAGACTATCATGGATGATGAATGTGGGTGTTGGTTGAGATTTCATGTTTGAGGTTGTTATTGTGACAAAATAGCATAAATGATAGTGAAGGCATGGAATGAAGCTATATAGTTAGTGTGAATGAGTCATTTCACATGTGAAAAAGTGCAGGGTCATGGTAGAGAATGGTCACCTGAAAGTGTGATTAGAAAGCCATGATGGTAAAATTCCATGTATGGGATGGAATAGTCTGATTAGAAAAGGCCCAAGGTTTGTAGTCAATCAACCTCTAGAACTAAATGTGTTCCTTGAATGAGAAGCACATAACAATCAACAGAAAAAGTGTGAGACAGAACATGGAGTTCAATGTCTTCGCAAATTCTAGATCAGTGGATTGAAGTACCATTCATGATGATAGTACCATTCCTGATGATAAATGGAAATTATGGAAGAGCTCGGATGAGGAGTTTTAGGAAATGGACAATTCCGGGTTGTACAATATTTTGAGAACTTCCAACGTTGACAAGGATAGAATTAGGATTGTTGTGAATGGATCCTTGTAAGCAAAAGGTGCGAGGCAATAGGAAACCCTCAAGCTACTTGAGAACAAATGGAAATGAATTGTATTGGTAGCAAAAATTGATGAGAGAGTGAAAGTAAATAAGGGTAATGGGGGGAACAGGAAGGTCAGGTTGCTTTGTTGGATTAGGAGATAGTATAATGGGTGGTTGAGCTACAACAAGATCATTACAAAAAAGAAGCAAAAAGCGCTTAGGCTTACATTTGTGGCCTGTTTGAAAATGATCATAACAATTGAAACAAAGACCCTTAGATTGTCTTTCTAGCATTTTTGTTGGAAAAAGATGGCAAATCTTTAAAGAGGGGATTGGGGTGTGTAGTAAGGTGTTGAAATCATCTTTGGGGGCATTACTTGTGATGTTGATGAAGGAGGAAGTTGCAGTATGGTAAAGGATCAAGATTTTGATTTTGACAATTTGGCAAGACCTATAGCCTCAGACAAGGATTTCGGGCAGATGACGACCGTTTCTCATTGAATCTCAGACTTAAGCACAGAAATAAAATAGGTAATAATAAATTTAGTGGGTTTAGCTGATGATTCAACATTATTTTTCGAAAGCGGAAGTGTTATCTAGTGATAATGCTCATTTAATGCAATTTTAATGGAACAATGGTACGGTTGTCACAGTTGAAGGTCTAAAACAGAGCTTTAAGGCCTTGGTGAAAGCAACCTACGCAGTCAATTGTTCATTATTATAAATCCACTAAAAATAGCTAAGTCAAGCTCCTTGCATGAAGAAAGCAACCATTCCTAGTTATCGTTCATAGGTGGTGCAATAGAAGGAGAAATACTGTTCTATCATAAATAACCAATCAAGTGGATTAGGACCATCGAATGCGAATAAATGGAGTTGTTAGGTTTCTCTCAATTGGCAATGTTTGGTGCACATCAGTTCCTGTCACGTGTAATAATCAAATCAGTGCTAAACAGTTTATTTTTTCCTGCCTTGTGTCAAAACAGA
>JAJIYU010005650.1:0-21929 GCA_030144865.1 Tinospora cordifolia
ATATATATATATATATATATATGCTTAATTCCAAAGAAGAAGAGCTCTTTGAGGTTGAAGATCTTAGACCAATAACCCTTACCACAAGTTTGTACAAAATTATTCCATGAACGTTATCTAATAGGATGAGAGAAGTCCTACAATACATGGTCGATGAAACTCAAATGGCTTTCGTCAGGGAACACTAAATAACTGAAGCCATAGCCAACAAGACAGTGGAACAACATAGAGCCACAAAGAACAGGAGCCTACTATTGAAGGTTGACTTTGCTGAAGAGCCTATGACTCGGTTAGTTGGGATTTCCTTGACTATGATTGGGAAGAAAAAAGCTTTGGGAAAAAATGGAGGAAGTGGATTAGTGGATGTCTGATCACAGCCGACTATTTAGTATTTATTAATGGAAGAATAGAAAGGAATATTGAAAATAATGGAGGCTTTAAGCAAGGGGACCCTTTGTCTCCTTTTCTATATACCGTAGTGGCAAATACATTGAATGGTCTGATTAAGAAAGCAGTAGAGAAAGATGCATTAGAAGGCTTCATAATGGGGAGAGAAAAGGTCCAAATCGTTCGCATTCAGTATACAGATGCCAGCCTATTTTTCCTCAACATAAAGGCTAGTAACTGGGATACAATTATGAGAATCCTAAAGATTATCTGCAGGTTGTCAAGCCTGATAATCAATTTAGAGAAAAGACAGGTTGCACGGGTTAATGTCTCTCTAAGGAAGAGCTGGAGGAGGCTGCTCAAGGAATAGGAGTTTCATAGTGGAGTGGCTTTTTAAAGTATCAGATCTGCCATTGGGAAAACAATAATCCAAGTAATCTCTCGTTTTCGGAGCAGATGATCCAAACAATAAGAAAACAGATTGAAGGATGGAGAAGCTACCTGTCAAGAGAAGGAAGATTGTTGATCCTAAAATCAGTTCTTAAAGCTATCCCTGCGTACTTCCTATCCATTTTCAAGATCCTGAGAAAGGCTACTAAGGAAATAGAACAAATGATGAAAGATTTTCTATGGAAGGAGGAGTAGAAATATAGCAACTTGGCAAAATGGTCTCGAAGGAACACAATCATTGAACGGTGAGGTTAGATGTGGGAAGTGTAGCAGTAAATAAAATGGCTTTGGCAGGAGAAATGATTATGCAAATTCCATAAAGAAGAGCGAAAGCTTTGAACTAGTGTGATAAAGTGCATACATAGCATGCAAGAAAATGGATAGGAGGCAGGCATCCATCCAAACAACAAGCAAGATGGAAGGTGGGAGACACAGGACCATCAGGTTTTGGGAGGACCACTGGTGTGGATCAGCTCCCTTTCAACTACAATTCCCTAGGATATATGGACTACTAGGTCTATACAAGGCTCTGATAGCTTCCTTAAGAACAAAGAATGATGAGGAGAGACAGTAACAGGGAGCAAGAGATAACATGCATGATATAGTTGTTAAGGGGTGAGACTATCAGAAGCTCCAGATAGGATCATTTGGCTTGGGGAAGGATCTGGTGAGTTTCCCCACACTCATTTCACAACTGCATTACGGCCAAACAAGCAAATGCAGATGTGAACCAGATGAGGATAGCAAATTTCATGTGGTCAACCAAAGTCCTGACAAAGGCAAAAATATTAGGATGGTCAATCAGCTTAGGGAAGCTAAACTATGATGAAATGATACAAAAGAAGAACCCTAATACAGCTCTCTCACCTCTCTAGTCTTGCTTTTGCAGGGAGGCAAATAAGGAGGTGAACCAAATATTTGGAAACTACACATTCATCACACAAATATGGAGCAAGTGGAAGCATAGACATGATCTGATGAATGCACCAACAGAGGAACATTCGCCACATATTTCTCGATTGGATGAAGTTCCTCATATTAATTTGCATTTTTTATTTACCAAACTCTGATGCAAAGTTTATTCGTTAAAGATTGTACATATGCTTTGTCTCCTAGTTATTCACAATTATACATTGTGTATGACCCTACAACGTGCAAATCGATTCTTGTTAAATTTTCGAAATCCAACAAAGCTCTAGCTTTTAGCAACAAATCCACATCTCCCTCTTGAATTGAAACAAGTATTATAAGCAAATAGCACCACGATGGTAATCTCAGGCAAATGCCAAAACTCCCTTAAAAGTCTCACATTTGTTGAGGCAACACTAGAGACTGTTGAAATTGATGAGCACCCTTTATGGTTCTTTAAATCAATAATGTCTACATGAAAACCCTTATTCTCCTTTTCTAATTGCCAATGCAAGAAAATGTTAGCCCAAAAATAGAATATCTTTTTTTTGTGAAACAAGTTGTTTTAAAAAAAAAAAAAAGATTTAAATAACATGACATTCATTATTTGTCAATTTTATCTTGTTGAACTATAGCTGTCTCTAATTTTCAAAACAATAAAGAAATTAGTCATGAAAGTTTAGCCCTTTTTTTTTTTGTTTTTTTTTGTTTTATACTTGATGTGAACCATGTGCCAAATCAGTATGTAGTACTTCCTTACAAACTTAATCATGATGTTGTAGTTTGTCATTACTCTTTGCATAAATAATTATTAACTTGCTTGGTCTTTTCTTTCAACAAGAAATGAAATGTATTGCATAGAATCGTAAGTATAAGATTGAATGCAAATATTAACAATGCGGGGGACCCCAATCTATAAATCATTTTGAAATTGGTTGTCATCCCGTTAACCATTCACCAATGTGTATCCTCTAGATAACTTACACGCACTAACCATAGTTGTTAAATTGCGTAGACTTAAATGTATTCTTTTCATAATACTTAGAAATAGCTCATCACTTCCAAAGCATCAACCATTCTGGCTAGTTCGTATCATGTAGGGCTGCAGGCATGACCTTTATGCCATCATTACACTGAAAATATAATGAAAGAAAGAATCAAGATTCATTTAAGGAAATTAAAATATGTCATACTGACTGCAATCCTGTCGTGATGACCATTACTAGGCTGGGTTAGCCACTTTGTTGTGTGTACTGCAAAGTGCATATAACAGTTGCTTTCATCCTTTTTATGTACATTTTTTTGCCAAAAAAGAGCAGAAAGGAGGAGAAAAGAGGAGGGATGATATATGGCAGAGATATATTTTTTAACCCACACATATTGGAGGTAGTAATAGAGAAAAATAAAATCTTTCATTTATTGTAGTCCAGTTATTAAACTTAGTAAGAAATGCATACTTGAATAGCCATTTGAGTTACCTATGTTAGAGAAAGGAAAAACTTACCTCAGTTCATCTAGATATTATCCAAGAAATTAACTTTCAAATAGGAGCAGCTATCAAACTACTACAAATTCTCCAATTATCTAATATTTAGTTGTAAATAAACTGTAAGGAAGTCAACTGCTTACCTGTACCCCCCATCCAAGACCAAAAGAAGAAATGGCTAAGGGTGGGGACCATGACCCATCCTCCCTGCGAGCAATCACAATTCCAGTTCCAATGTTATAAGTAACCACAGCGCCAACTTTTACAACAGTAAGTATAGCAAGCCCTCTTGCTTGTCTTAAAATAGCACCTGGAATCAATCGTTCTGGTTTGAGGATACCCACCTGAAAATGTTTCCCAAGTTAATTGAAAAGAATTACTCAATGAAGAAACTTCTGACAAAAATCTACCAACACACAGTTCAAGTAATGACAGTAATCATCAAAACTTCTAACGAACTTCTAAAATCTCCCATGATAATGATCAGGTTACTTGGTCTAAATGGTGTAATTCCAAAACTACCAGGTACATTAAGCAGAACGACAACAATATCTCTACATCTTGCTGAGGATACGCTAGAAAACTTCTTAGGTGAAATGCCCCATGATAGTAATCCTCTGTCTAAGCAGTCCAACGATCTTCCAACAAGTTGTTCAAGGTTTTTGACAGAGTCAAAGATCGATGTAAGTGCTTCCCAAGGACTCAGTAGTATCATTATGTGCCCACTGCCCAAGTCTTATTAAAAACATCAGAAATTAAAATATACCTTATTGTAGCCCTTAATTGTGTTTGTGGCCTTGTAAATCTCATACTCCATGGATTGTCCCCATGGGAAATTTACCCATGATCTCAAAGTACTGAGGTCTGTCAAGTCATGTGTAGGCAACTGAGAAGCATGACTTACTTTGTCCATTAGGTATGATTGAACAGAATCAAGCCGTACACAGCAAACATCACATACTCGTTGTGGGTCTCCAATCCGGAACTTTTCTGGCACCAAGCTCCTCCCTTTAGAGCACTCACTACAAAATATTCCACCACAGAACCGGCAGTGATGCCTAGAGCACATAATTGGGTGGAATCGAACACCGCATAGCATGCAAGCAGAAGCAGCACTATCAGCTAACCATTTAGGGGGCTCCGCCTCAAGAATTTCTTTTGCTTTGCTAAAGTTTGCTTCATTAAGAGTTTGAGCCATTTCCTTCCATGCTTGCTCCAGTATGTGGCTTGACAACCAAGAAATTCCACACTCATGGACGTTTCCTGAAGCAAGAGCACTAACTTTTCCTCGTGCCACAAGTAGCATCTCAAGTACCACATCCCACATGGTCATATCCTTTTCTTCTCCAACAAATTGATTCCATCCCATATCCCCCTCAGGGAAGTAACCACCATTAGAGCAGAAGCCATTATTCCACTCTGCATGCTCACTTTCTGACATAGGTGGAACTGAAACTGGTATCCAAACTCCAGTTTCTTCGAAAAGTGGCGAATCATAATAAAAATATCTACCTCGCTTTTGATGGTAGGAACCTGAATTGTTATCAATACTACTACTCTCTACCCCAGCATTTAAGGTTGCACAGGTGTTGTACTCTTGGGCTTGCATGCAGTCTTGGTTGGAAAAGCTATTCTCATTGTTATGCTTGACTCCAGCGCAAACCTAATTACCAAATAAGCAGGCAATTGGAAAAACTTGATCAAAATTAGAACACAGATTAAAGACCATAAGATATCTCATTCACCATCCATCATAGTCATCGGCAATCAAAGATATTTAAACAAATTGAAACAAAAAGGAAAGAAACTGTTTCATCCCCAAAAAAGGAAAATAAAATAAATGGTCTTAGTTATGTTCCAGTCATTGTTGATTAAGACCAGCACTTTAATCTCCCACAAACAAAGAATGAGGCAAGAGAAGAGACTGGGGATGTCCACTACAGACTCCACAAGTAGCTTTCCCTAGAGTTTACTCCTTTTTATAGTTTGGTTTTCCTTGTTTTTGAGTGGTGCTCTTAGCCACTAATCTAAAGGCTCAGGAATGCTCTGGACTGATTTATGCACATGACTGTAATACCTAGAGCAATGCAAAGGCCAACTTGTTTCTTATCAAAATCAACATTTGCACACACACCAATAAATCATTGGTGTGAGCTATCAGTGATATGATGCATATCCTTCATGGTTTTCATTAATCTCTTCAAGTTTTGTACTTGTTTCTCTTTCCCTGCCATTTTTAATGCATTTTGCTAGATTATTAAATTGCAAATCCACCATTTACAATGCAAAAAACAATTTCTTTCTTAAAATTAGAACTTTTTAATTATAAAATAAATAAACTTTTAGATGTACTTCTGATAATTAAACTAAACATACATATTTTTAAATGTGTTTAATTTTTTCCAAGTTACCTCTTAATTTATGTCAATATAACTAGTGCCTGTGCCTCATGTTTGGTTGCGCAATTTGTATATATAAGGGCCAAAATACACTACATGTGATGCATGCTGTGCAAGAATCTGAAGGTATTATTGTCCATACTATTGAAAATCTGGGCTTATGATTGTCTCCATCGTCATATTCTTCATTAACCTTTCTAGAAACTTTAAGTCATGGGATTATACCACAATATGCCAGCCAAAGACAAAGCTCTTAACATCAAACAAGAAAGGAAAACATCAAACAAGAAAATAAAACATAAAACTGGTAAATATTAGATCATTCTCACGTAGCATAAATATGAGTCATATAACAACCCTTTGCTAGTGAAGGTCCTCCTTTGGGAGAGCTATCAATGTGTTAGTTCTCAACAAGAAAGGATGGGAACTTCAATGGGAAAGAGAAGAGAACAAGAGAACAAAAGTCAAAAAGTTGCATTACCAAAGTTATCTCCTCTCTCATTTTATAAGTTTGGTTCCCCTTGTTTGAGTAAGAGTTGATCGAGTTTCGATATAATGACCCCTCATATATTTTGATGATTACAAACAACATCCTAATTGCTAATCACTTTACTGAGTTGTCACAACACATATAAATCATATCATTCACAGCCAACTAGAAAGTCAAAATCAAAGCCTGAGCTTAAACATAATATAAATGCTTAAATTCTCTAAGGCTGTAGAATTCTCCAGTCAACCAGAAAGTCAAGCTTGAGTTTTAACATTGAATTTAACAATTGGATGGTCAAGATTATGTCCACATAATATCGATCCTTTGACTCTCTAAGGCTGTAGAATTCTCCTTAGAATGCTTAGTTAATATTTACATTAATACATTATATTTTTATAGATTATGATTTCTTGCTCGGTCAAAATCTTCTCAAATTTGGTAAAATGTTTGACTTTAATCTAACTTTATGATCAAGTGTTTTTATATTTGGTTCTTCAAGAAATCACATTTTAAACTTTAAAAATATATATATGAAATGTCAAAATTCAAGTTTTCGTAGAACAGAAACTTGTTTCTACTAGAAAAATGTGTTTCCATGTCGACCAGTTTGGAAACTTTTTCATTTCATTTCAGAAACAAGTTTCCATTTTTTTTTTCTAAAAGAAACAGAAAAAAGTATGTTCATTAATATTGATCATCAAGGAATGTATATAATGAATGTTATCCCTTGTATCTATATAAAATTAGTCCATCCTCTCAACCAATTGAAAATAGAATAATTTAATGGCAAAGAGTTAAAGCTAATCCAAAAAGAAGCCAGAAGGCCCAGAACTTGGATTTCTCCCACACCATAGTACGCCTCGTCAAACACCTTAGAGTTTCTTTCCCTCCAAAGAGACCAAATAATTGCTAAGCACCACCTTGCAGTGATCCTTCCATTCATGGCTCATTGTCTCAATAAATGCGAACACAATAGACTGTCAAACTAAAGACATTCACCTACACCACTGGGAAACGATCAAACCATTTCTTGCATATACGTCTTTAGCAAAAAGGCATTTGCCAAATAGATGTGCAACTGACTCAACTGTTGTTAGACAAATATGTAGGATATGGGTTTCCATGTTTTTCAGAATGTTAAAAAATTGGCCATATGGACAGAAGTGCGTTTCGGCTAAAGAAACATACTTTCTAAAATTTTCAAAAAATTCATAAACTTGAGAAATGCACAGAAAACTGTTACTAAGTCAGAAACAAGTTGCCTAACCTTTTAGGCATTTCCAACAATTTTCCACAGGAACATTTTTCCACAGGAACATTCTTTCGTATCATGAAAGTGTGCCAAAAAAAAAGAATAAAATAATGCTTTTCAGGTATTAACCAAAGAAACTCTTTACAGTTTGAAATTACAAAAAGCCAACTTTTTAAGGCAAAATCACACAGATTCGAGTTCCCTTTTTGGGAATTTGTCTTTTTTTCTCATTATGATGTGCAAAATTACAAACGTACTTGCCTTTGTTCTTCCATTTCATTGTTTTTGCAAAACCATACCTAAATTTTATTACAATTGAATACTTATAATATGTCTAAAATCTGCAAAGTAGATTTTTTTTTTTTTCCATTCATAGCTATTTGTGAAATCAAGTTCTAGAAAAGGTCATCTAGTTCCTATTAGGAAAATAAAACAAATAATTTAGTCTTTTTCAAATTGAACACCTAATTGACATTCAATATCAAAGTTCAAAGCAAACAAGTGGACCAACAGAACAACTTTCAATTTAGCATAAATTTAATGAAGTATATCATACCCAGTCCCTCTAACCACATAGATTTTGAGCCCAAGACCATTTCCATTACAAAGGCATAGGAAAATTACATAATTTATTAGGACAAGCTTCAATTTTGAGAATCTAGTTTCAAACTCTAATACCTCAGTCTAGAAAAATGAACATGGATTAGGTAAGGTAGTTAAGGGATGGCCTTGGCTCCCCTAGTCTACCTCATAAAGCTCAAATTAGTAAATGTTCAGTTATTAAGCTGAAACCTGAAGGCATCTTAAGAGGTTTGATCCTTGCAAGAGAGTTATTAATATGGAGCATTGAGATTCAAATATCTAACATAATCCTTGGAAGATTTTTCCTTATCATTGGAGCTTTTTTTTCATTATGCGTCAAGTTTGAGGTATGGTTGAGGGATTGGTATATTGTGATTTTACACGAAGTGACTGGGAGAGAAACAAGGTGATTGATCACTTGGCTTTAAACTCCAATGTTAGTTTAGATATTCCAAAGTTCATTGGCAAAAATAGACTCCACCAAACCATAAATTAAGCATCTTAACGAACAAGCCCACTGCCTAACTCCTCTCTTTGTTCAATTACATGTGGAAAAATTTTGTGCCCTCAAAGGTCAACTTTCCAGCACAATTCATTGTCCACAATAAGCCAAGTACTAGTAATGTTCTACAAAGAAGGCTCCCAAACAGGTGTTTTTCTCCATAATGGTTTTTCTTATGCAAACAATCTAACAACTCGATTATTCTCTAGCGAAATTGCCATATTTTGGAGTATTTGCAAGGAAACGAATATGTGTACCTTTAATGGGATGGAACCCCTATGTGAGCACAGTATGGGAACAGTCCTAGTGGCTTGCACCATTGGTGAAAGACCTATGGAGAGCCAAATTCCTACCGTCATGTTTGTTACCAATAGTAGGAACAACTGGGGAAATTCTAATTATGTGGGACACAAGTCTGTACAAGTGGCAGAGATTTTTGAGGCTTCATATTCCATATCAATCAAAGTGAAAGGGAAGGAAAGAAGCAGGTGGTTCACATCATTATATGGCCCATACATGACTCAGAGAGGGAGTTTATGTGGTTGGAAATTGCTGCACTAACAGAGATATCGTCAGGCCCACGGTACATAGGGGGTAATTTTAATGTAGTGAGAAGAATAAAGGAGAAGATGAACTGCCATACAATAACAAGATCAATGAGACAATTTGATGAACTAGTATCAAAGCTTTGCATTGAGAGAAACAGTTCCTACTGTGGTGTTTGTACTAACAATAGGAACAACGGGGAAATACTAATTATGTGGGACACAAGATCAGTAGAAGTGGCAGAGATTTTTGAGGCTTCATATTCCATATCAGTCAAAGTGAAAGGGGAGGAACGAAGCAGGTGGTTCACATCATTATATGGCCCATACATAACTAAGAGAGGGAGTTTATGTGGTTGGAAATTGCCGCACTCATGGTATGAAAATTAGCAAAATTAATTAGGTAATTTGGACAATTGAAGTGAAGTTCACCTGTGGTTGTAAAATTACAAAATTTCATCGCAATCTTCGAAAATCTTAACGAAGTTCATCTAAAATTGAAGTTTTGACAATGTTTGCATAAAAAAGTTCATAAAAGTCATAAAAAAATATTTTTATAAAAAAAAAAATCTATGTGATATACAGAAATTTTTCTATATAAGCATACAAATTATCATAAAAAAAAATCTCTTTCAACAAATGAAGAAGATTAAAGGCGAAATATGTGCAATTGGTGAGTGGCTATCCAAAAGAAACAAGAATGAGTTATAGGCCGGAGAAGAGATAATAGAGAGAAGAACGAGAAGAGAAAAATAAGCTAAGAGTATACGAGGAAAGGCATTGGGAGAAAAATGAGAAATGAGAACTATCTATTGTAATTGATAGAGAAGATCGAATGTACTTGTACTTGAAGTGACTAGCGAACCAATGATCAATCAAACTAGGGTTTATGTTTACAAGACCATTAGGGTTTGACGATAAGTTTTTCTTTTTTTCTTTTTTTTTATAACAGTTATAAGTTAACATACACAATGTGCGTCAAACATTATTAATGTTAAAAGACACGTTCAAAACCATTATATGTATACTTTTGTAAGTAAAATTTATTTATTTATGTTTGTTTTCATCATTTTTTTTATAAAAATTGTGCATATTTTAGCAGTTACATAGTATATTTTGAACTTTTTAAGTTGAAAAATTTTTACAAAAATTCCTTCGAATTTCTCGAACTCTTCGAATTAATTCTAATTTTCAAAGGTCGAAGTTTAGAGCAAAGTCGAATTTTTGTTCCTTGGCTGAACTAACAGAGATATCGTCAGGCCCATGGTGCATCAGGGGTAATTTTAATGTAGTGAGAAGAATAAAGGAGAAGATGGAATAAAGGAGAAGATGAACTGCCATACAAGAACAAGATCAATGAGACACTTTATTGAACTGCCATACAAGAACAAGATCAATGAGACACTTTATTGAACTACCATCAAAGTTATGCATTGAGAGAAATACGGTTGGTTAATACAAAATGGAAGGAGTTACATCAAACAACAAAACAAATGGCCTTACAAAGACTGACCTCAAACCATTGGCCAAACCCCTCAATTTGAACATGGGGACCAACCCCATTTAGATTTCAGCACAATTGGCTAAGTAGAGCTGAATTTGGAAATATCATCACAAATTGGTGGGAGCCAACCAATGCAAAAGGACTGGCTATAGATTCATGAAGAAACTGAAAATTTATCAAAGGAAAATTGAAGCAATGGGATAAAACACTTAAAAGAGAAGAGGATTCAAGAGAGAGGTTGTAATACCCCGAAAATCGATAAACCCTTATTAATAATATTGAATTAAATTAACATAAGATAAAATAAATAAATAATTATAAACTATTCATAAACAAATCACACAAGGCTTATTAAACTTAGAATAATGCATAAATGAAATATAAAATTCGGAAAACATAGAAATAACAATGAAAAACATGAATATGACATATATTGCTCTGGTTACCGCGATAATGAATAACTTACTATAGTAATGCAAGAAAATCTACACTGAAAGAAGAAAATAACTATGTTTTGGTTACCGTGGTAATGAATCGCATTACAATAGTAATATGTGAAATTTCACAGAAACGCAGTACTAATCATCGTTCTAGTTACCGTAGTAGTTAATTGCATTACGCGATAATACGTAAAAATATAAGTTAAAACTCTACGCAAAAACCCTAATATCATTCATCCAATCCAACAGTTGCACATTCCTTTCCGCGAACTAGTGCCGGCCATCGTTTGTCAACCCTTCCTTCCCTCCTCACATACTCCTGACTTATTTCTCTCCATTCTCACTTCTTTCAAACCATCCCAAAAGGCAAGACAAGAAGAAAAACACAAACAGTTAAGGATTCCAGGCCATAATCTATTACCAAGCTATTCAACCAAGGTAATGCACAACTCCCAACTCGTGAAACCATGTTCTTCCATTCTCTTTCACGTTTTTTAAGACTGTATTCATTCCTTCCATTCAAAATAGAGCCTAAAAGGATTCGAAGAGTTCTTTGAAGCGTACTATACATTGTTTCGGTGGTTAAAAGCAAGGTATACAAATTTTATTCACTCCAATGCATAGGTTTTGCTCTAAAGTTTAAGGTGTTAGGGTGTCATGAACATGAAGAAGTAGGAGACGAGAGGAACATGCATGAAAGGCTATGTTCCATGTTAGTTATCGCTGTATTATTTACTCTGCTTTGTTGCTAACCAATGCATTCTAGTTACCACGGTAATGATGTAGCACTACTATAGTACCGCATATTTTCCTCTTCAACATTTTTCATCGCCATTCTCGTTACCACTGTGAACAACAACTTCCTATTTCTATCTCGCACATATCCGTTCTAGTCACTGCGATAATGCATCGTATTCCTAGTTGTTACATCCTCACTTATTCATTTCGGTTACTCGTACTTCCTTATTCTAGCGAGGTACACAGAGGTAGAACTACATGATACTCATTGATTTTGACCTCTTTACACACCATATGCCATATTAGTTAGGGAATCATTGAATTATGATTTAAAAACGGTAAAAGTACTTCAAATTCTAAAGAAAATGGTTTGAATTCGAAAAGGTCAAGGATTCGAGAAGGTTGGAACAACAGTATAAAGATTTCACAGAACTAAACAAAGTGACAGGCAGAGATGATTACCTTACTCCCTAGAATTATTTGTGTTTTAAATATTGAATACGATGTTTGTTTACATTGATTGAATGCTTATGAGCACGCTAGGATGTGATTGAAAAATGTTTAAATGTTGTAATCTCATTATGTTTACAATGTATGTTGAATAACATGATCTATGCGTTCATGCTTAATGTTTATATGCTTTCATAATATGATACACATGTACTTATGTTTCTAAAATTTACAAGGTGATAAGCATGTTGAACTTACCTGTATAAAGGCGTTTCTTTAATTATGAGATGATAAGCATGCTGATAATGAATATGATGCTTGATACCTGAATAACATTGAGTTAAGAATCAAACCACGTACCGGCGCAATGGCCCACGGGGGATCATTGTGGGTGTTCTCAGGATTGGGAATGATGGGTACATCCCTGGTTCCTAAAGATAAAATGATGGGCATGTCCCCAGTTCTCGGAGATGGAGCGACGGGTATGTCCCTAGTTCTCGGAGGTTGGATGATGGATGTGTCCCTATAACCCTTGAAAATTGGCATAGATTGCTCTTTTCCTCTTTTCGTTTGATAAGGATATGAAAAGAGAACATTGATGTTAGTCTTTTCGGTCTAAGTGATAACTGACAAATAATTAAACTGTTTGAATCGCCTAACGTTTTGATAAGTATTTGCATGTGCTTGAATAATGTTATTAATGTACAACTGTGTATGATCCACTAGGCTGTTGAGCTCAACCCACTTTCCTTTTTTAAGTGATTATTGAAGATGTTCGTGCTAATGAGTGGCGTCTAAAGGTTGATAGTTGTGTACCTCACTATTGAGGTTATTACAAAATTTCAAATTCGATTATTTGATTTAGTTTGGGCATATAAGCTATTAGACTGATTCATTTGTTGGTTTTTACACAGGTTGGATGTCGGCCATATGGGCCAAACCTTAGACATTTTTTATGTGAATTTTGATTTTAGACTTTATTATTTATTGAGGTTTCATTATTTAACTTTGACGAAATCGATTAGCAAACTATATGTTTTCTATGAGATGTGACTTGGTGTGCCAGGAGATTGGTGAGTTGTATATGTGTGATTTGGTGTGTCCAAGAGATCAGAGAATTAAATATGTGATAGTAATCCCCCGATTCTCAATGATGACACAGGGAAGGAATTGAATGCAAAAGAGTGTGATTCTCTATGCACGACTCAGATGTGACTTCGATGTAATGATTGTGAATGGGTCGGGAATCAGGGTGTTACAGAGGTGTTGATGAGAGAGTTAGAAGAAGTTGACAGCAAAATGCAACCATGACAAGAGGAAAGGCGGGCCATGTAAAAAGAGATTAGTTGCTAAGAGGAAAACAAGTGTTGTATATCAGATGAGAGAGAGAGAGAGAGAGAGAGAGAGAGAGGCAAGGTAGAAAGCAAGATTAAATGGGCAAAGGAGGAGAATGTGAACTTCAAATTTTTCCACAAAATCCACTCAATAAGAAAAGCAAGAAGCATGATTACGAGAATAGAGAGAGAAGATGGTCATATAGTGGAAGGAGTGTAGAATGTACAACAGCTGATCATTGAGCATTTCAAGGATAGATTCATGTTAATAGATCAAGATAGATGGGAGTGGAGGGTCTATAACGGAAGAAAATAATAGAGAAGCGGCAGCAATGGTTCGAAAGACCATTCAAGATAGAAGAAATCAAGAAGGTTGTGATGGAAAGTGATGAAGAAAAGCATCAAGACCTAAAGACTTCACAATGTTGATTTACCAAAGAAATTGGGAGATTGTTAAGAATGAGGTTCTATTGGTGATGCAGGAATTATATAACAGTGGGATTATAAACATGATAATGAACAAGACATATATATACCTCATTCCAAAAAAGACTAACTCAGAGAAGGTGGAGGACTTCAGATCAATTAGCTTGGCAACAAGTCTGTATAAAATTATTACAAAAATTTTGGCCAATAGGCTAAAGGAGGTAATCCATCACATAGTAGTTGATACAAATGCCCTTCATCAAGGGGAGGCAAATAATTGATGCAATACTTATGGCAAATGAAGCGATGGAATATTATAAAAATTTAGGAGGGAAGTGATCCGTCATCATTACTTATATATACATTTGTAGTTGATACACTACGTGGATTAATATCCCAAGAAACGAAATAAAGAATGTTGGAGGGTTTCAAGGTGGGGAAGAATAGCATTCATCTCTCATATATACAATATGAAGATGATTGAATATTCTTCATCAATACGGATGGTTGCTGGAATACAGTAATGGGAGTGGTATATACTTTATACTTGATGTCAAGCCTGAAAGTAACTTGTTAGGAGTGAACACAGAAAGTCAAAGAATAGAGGAGGTAGCTAAAAAGATGAGAGTAGTTAAAGGAGAATGGCCAATTAATACTTGGGTCTACCATTAGAACCAAACCTCAGAAGAAAGAATTTTAAAATCTTATGATTCAAACAAGGACAAAAGGTTTGAAAATGAGTAACCTATCTAGAGGAGGTAAGTTAATGTTGCTTAAAGCAGATTTGGAGGCCCTGCCCACATGTTTCATGTTTATATTGAGGATCTCAGTTAAGGTCGCAAGAGAAATAGAAAACATAAGGAGGAAATTCCTTTTGAAAAGGGAGGATAAGGCGAAGTCATACTCCCTAATGGGATGGAAACAAATGGCAAGGGATATAGGTTGGCAAATAGCTATGGAGAATGCATGAAGACCCACAAGAACTGTGGGCAAAACTGATCAAAAGTATATATGGAAACATGGAGACATGGAGAATAAGGCAAATTCAAATAAGGTAACATATAGACCACCATGGAAGTTTGTTGGTTCACTAAAAGAGGCATTCATGCAGCAAGTGAGATGGAAGGTGGGAAATGGATGAACAATCAAATCCTAGGAGGACAACTGGTGCAAAAATCAGCATTCAAAGATCAATTCCCAAGGTTATATAGGATTTGACTATGTCAAAAGGCCCCCATTAGTGAATTTCTATGCAAACAAGGCCAACAAGAAGGAGGAGGCGTAAGTTGGAACCTTCATATGTCAAGGAATCTAATAGATATTGATACTTAAGAGGTACAAATTCCACTCCAAATGTTGGATCAGATCAATCTCCAAAACTAAGAAGATGAGTGGGTTTGGACAAGTGATTTTTTCAGGAAGAAATTCTGTCAAATCACACTACCCCTTGTTATCACAACAAAATAAACTAAGGCTCCAATCCTTCACATTCATATGGAAAGCTAAAATACCTAAAATGTTCAAGATGCTAAGATGGTTGATTTTGTCAGGAAGACTAAACAAAGCTTATAATGTTTTAAAAAAAATTATAAAAATAAAAATAAAAAAAGACATCCAAACATAACCGCACAACCATCATGGCTTTAGTTATGCAGGGATGCAGGTGAGGATATTACACACATTTTTAGCAAATGAAGATTAGGGAAAGAAGTTTAGAGGAAATGGGAAGAAGGAATACATCAAATTGAAGGCCTTGGAAGCAAAACATATGTTTGAAACTTCAAAGCAATTGAAAAGTTTCCCGTCAAAGCAATATTGGAAATGGATCTTTCTTGCGATATGGCATGCACTACAGGAAGAATGGAACAGTAGGTCATTCAAAGAGAAGGAAAAGAAAACAATAGAAAGAGTAAGGGAAAGATTGATGTCCTTCTTTGCAACCTAAGCAGCATCTTCAAGATTGTCAAATGGGTACAATTTGAGTAGATTGGACTAGGAATTGGAGTGATATTTGCTTGATATTTAAGAAGAGTGTATTTTGTTGGGGGAATCTATATGTACTTCTAGGGGGGTATTTGTATTTTTGGGGATAGCTCATCCCACCTTATGATGTATGTTGTCAACAATTAAATTATTCGTGTTTCTTTTCAAACAAAAAAAAAAGAAAGAAAAAAAATTATTGGAAGGGTATAGCACCTATGATTGGATTATAGGTTGGAGAAACATGGTATCTATCTTGAGTGGTTGGTAGATCATTTTGGTTTTTTTTTTTTTTTTTTTGTTTAAATTGTGATATCATTTTCTTACAATCCAACTAATTCATGGAGTGCTCCACCCACCCACAAGGTCAGGACCAAGGACACCCAAGGTGTAAGATGGGTCCATTCTCCTTGAAGAATTTGGAGAAGCCCAAGGAAAAGGTTGAAAGTTGAACCTATGACCTTTTTGATCATTTTACGTACAGTAAACTTGACAACCCTATCTTTTCCCCACCATATGGTGTTAGCTAAATCAATCCGCTTCTTCTACTTTGCTCAATCTACCGCTAAGTAGACAAATATTTTTCAATTGTTTTAGTGGCATTTAATAGTCTATGTTATATATGTTTAAACCTTCTTAATCTATTCTTTTCTCATTTTATTTTTAACATTTTCTTTTTATACCCTACTGTATATTTGACAAGCAGTTGGACTAGCAGTAGGGTTATAAACTTTCCATTTTCATTCAATAGACTTGTCATATATGGTTGATCGCCAAGATAGTACCAAATTTGCCATGGAGCACAATGAAGCATTGACTAGAAAATGTATTTTTCAATTATTATCATCAAAGATTTAGAAAAGGCTGTCAATAGAAAATAACAAATCTTCATTTTCCCAAGGATATCAAAAATAGAGTTGAGTCAAGAGATCCAACAAGAAATGATACCCCTGCCAAGAAACCTCACCTAGAAGAGGGACATGCGAAGGAAGAGAACACAAGACATAAAAATTATATCTTTATTTTTCTATTAATTTGTTCGACCTTTTGTTCCCCATGATGGGTCTCAAACTGAGAATCATTGCCAAACAACGTTTGCTAGCGATTAACACGAACAACAACCCAACCGTGAAGGCAAATAATAATAACACTAATAATAATTTGCAATAACGGCAATTCAAAACAAGCTCTAGACTCCAAAACAAGTAATTCCACAACAATTTAGCTCAATAAAAACTAGGAGAAAATTACAAAATTAACTAAAATTAGAGTAAAATAACTGCATAGATTATGGAATTGATTACCGTATTTTCGGTGAATTGCTGTTGCTCCGAGTCTTGTTGTCGTAGAGAAACTAAGGAGACCCTAGACTCCAACCTCTCCAATCCTTCAAGTTGGATTCTTTTAGGGCTATTTACACCGATTTCCGCCATTTCGGAATTGCTTCAAGAAAGCAGTACGAATCCAGAAATATGAACGAACAAAATAAGAAACCCAGGCGTGGAAGGTAATAAAACAAGAAGAGACGTGTCTCATGTCCTGCCGGTTAGAAGGAACAGGGTGAAGCTGACACGTAAGATAACAACACGATAGTTTATTTTATTAATGGAAATCATGACGTGAATACTGGGTTCCAATCATTGAGAAAGAGGTTGGGTGTCATCCCACTTCCCACTCAACTCAATTCAACTCAACTCAACTCGGGCGCATTATTTAATTGTTGTATTCCAACAGAACTTTGGCTACTATGCTCCACCGTTAGATTAGTATATGAAACAGCGAGATGTGATAAAGCTGATGTCCCGAGTTATGGATTTTTTACCTGATTGCCCTTAAATTTTTTAAAAAAATTTATAAATACTATTAATTTTAAAATATTGACCCTCTTACCTAATTTTGTTGAGTTTCCGTCTTTTTGTTGAGTTTTATAAATACTATTGATTTTAAAATATTGACCCTCTTACCTAATTTTGTTGAGTTTTCGTCTTGCTGTAAAGTAGTATGGTAGTATTGAATGCGTCTTTATAAATGACGACTATAACACAAATTGATTTTGTAATAAAGACATTTTTGTAAAGACATATTCACTACAAAGTCTTCTTTAAAAAAAACATGCCTCTTCAAAAGACTTCTTTAAAAAATACAAAAGTGTTCAAAACAAAGGGAAAAAATATGCAAGCGAAGGCTTCTTCTTTGAAGACACTTTCACTTTGATGTTTTTTAAAACAAACACACCCTCGTGCATTTGAAAAAAAAAAAAAAAGTTTGCATATGCCTTCACTTGGTGTTTTGTTCTAAAAACAAATACAAAGACAAACTGTAACATCTCAGTTATCAGTCCTTCAAATCTGTCATGTCTGTCACACATGAAGAGACACGTCATTGAATGTCGCCACACATGTCATCTATCGAGAACCGAGATGTTACTTTTCTTACATTTAATTCTCATTAAATATCTTTTGGATATACTAGCTCTCATACAATTAATTCATCAATCCCTTGGACAATACCAAGGGTAGATCCCATATAAGTAAAACATCAAACTCTTGAACCAACCAAGATTTATTTCATTTAAAATAATCATTTTGATAAATGAGGTAATAATTTTGCATAATCAAACTTAATGAAAATCAGAGTGGAAATCTCAAACATCTATTCAAAATTTGGCTCAAGCGGTCATACTCCAACCCAAACTAAATGTTTAACAATTAAAATCATCTAATGAGTCATGTGCTCAATATAATCTTAGTACTAAATTAAATATCAAAGAATAATCTCAATCGTAAGATCTAAGGTCACCTATGCCCTCAGATCAGTACTCACCAGAGGAACTTCTTTGGTGATCTCCTGAAAAGAAAATATTGTGTGAGCTCGAAAGCCCAGTGGATTTTACACAGTACATCAATAGCATTATTTAAATCAAATATAAAACATGCAACCACTTATCAAATATTAGACATTTCAAACATTTAGTTGTTCATCAATTGTTAATTAGACCGAAAGGTCTAACCCTAATGTTCTCTCATCATTATCATATCAGAAAAGATGAGAAAAATGCATTATATGCGAAATTCCAATGGGACATGGGCACACACATTACCCAACCTAAGAACTAGGGTTACACCCATCGCTTCATCCCCAAAAAACAAGGGTGACACCCATAGCTCAATCATCAAAACTAGGGACAAACCCATCATTCCTTATCGCGAGAATACCCATAGTGATCCCCCATGGACCACTGCGACATTACATGGTTCAATTCTCAATTTATCTTTGTTAGTGTATCAACAACACTTCATGACAAGTATAGTTATCATTTCATCACGTATAATCCATCATTGTACAATAACGTAATCATGTTGATCAATATATAGAAACATAAATAAAGCAACAATCTTATCATGTTATAAAGCATTGTAAACATCGAACATGGACATATAACTCATGTTATTCTAGCATTTATGCATTCATGTCATTCAGGAATCATATAAACATCGTCCTAGCATGCTTCTAGGCATTCAAGTAATGTAACACACCACATGTTCAATATTAAAATTCAAATAATACTAGAAAGCAAGGTAATCACTTCCACCTGTTGTTATGCTCCGTTTGTTCTAATCCTTTGATGCAGATTATGAAGTTGACAAAGATGACACGAATAAATTAATTAATGATGATGATGATGCTTTGCATAAACCAAGAGGACCAATTATAAGGGCCCGTGTCAAAAGACTTAAAGAAACACTACTTGGGCTGGTTCAAAACATTTGGGCCAAACAAGGTATTAATGGTTTTGCCAACTTTAATATGGGCTTGGATAAATCAAAAGGAGCTATGAGTGTTATTCAAGTATAGGATAGTCATAACTATAAGAAATAAAACGTGCTCTAGTAGAAATGCATATGCGGATAGAATAATTAAAGTCATAATCTCATTAATTTGAGATGATAAAGTTGGTTTATTGGTCATTATTAGAGGTTGCATGAAATTAGTTAATTTCCTATATGTTATTGGTCTTTTATGTCAAACATTTTGGTTTTCAAGGTGTAATAACTATGCAATAGTATGTTTGTGTTTGTGTTTGGAGTTAATTCTCATGTGCAAGTTAATAGCTATTTATTTTTGTGACTTTTTGTATTCCCTGGAGTTATATCCAGGATTTGTATAACTTGGCTTGCTCCTCTTTGAGGAAGACATCAAATCACTAAAGTGAGTGTTTAATATGAACATTTTAGATTTGAGAGAGGCTTTCTCTTATGTTCTTCATTGAACTTTTCTAGACTTATCAAGGATTATCAACCTTGTGGCGTTTAACACTTTGGGTTCTTGTTTCTTTGTTATTCAAAGGTTCAAGTAGATCATTAAATCTGGTTTTAGCTTTTTTGGGGTGAGCATACCACCTTGAATGGGGGTTCTTGGGATCTAATTCCTAGAGGGTCTACATCATCCTTGTTCCAATGATGCGAATCATCAACCTCTAATGGTTTGATATCATAATTCAGTATCCTTAGACCATGATTCAATGTCCACTTAATCTAAGTAGAAATTGGTATGCATCTAGATAATATCGTGTGTGTCACATCATGTTCTTCTTCTGTGTACCACGATAAAGAAGAGTACTATTGCAATCACTCGGATCTATGCATGAAACTTAAAAAATAGGTCTGGGATACATTATCGCTATGGCCAGAATCGATGATATGCGTTATCGCAATAACTAGAAAGGATTTTATGTGAACAGTGTATTACCGCGGTAGTCAGGTGACTTTCCTAGAAATTGCATATTTGTGCAAGTTTCCTTCCTGTCCCCTTGTTCACCACAATTCATTACACTAATAATGGACTTAATATAAGCATTATACTGTATAAAATTTACTATACCTTGATTCCAAATGCTCCTTTCATTTTCTCTCAAAAGAGTGTTTTGAACACTTCCAACTAGCTACTAAATCAAGGGAGCATGCATCTCTTTAAAAAATGCGAGTCAATACGAAAACACATGTATACTATGTGAAACAAAAGCCTTACCTTGCATGTAATCCATTTGTTCAATCCTAGTAGCCGAACTCTTCACAATATGTTGTTATCCTTTGTTCTATGCTTGAGAATCTAGTTGGGAAGGGTTGAATTAGATTAAAACATTCTAGAACACTTTTGGGAAGAAGAAAGGTCGGTCTGTGGCAGCTGGGTAGGGTTTTTGCACAACTGTGCATCCTAATGAATGAGAATTAGGGTTTCTATATGCAAATCACTCACATATATATAATTTTTACGTATTACCGTAGTAATGACTCCAATTACCGCGGTAATCACGTGATTAACACTTCGAAATTAGGGTTTTTGATGCATTACCACAGTAGGCTACCGTGACAACTAGAACACATTGATTTTCAGTTTTGTATAGCATTATTGCAGTAACGATTTCTATTATCACGATAATAAGAATGATGTCATTTTCATGCATTTCTAGTTTTTCCTAGTATTACCACGGTAATCTAATTCATTATCTCGGTAATTAGAGCCTTATGTCATTTTTCGTGTCCTCATGATGTTCTCTGAGTTTTCTATTGATTTTACAATTATTCTAAGTTTGTTTCCACTTGTACTTCATGATTTTAATTTTTAAATTATTTATTTAATTTATTTATGTTTAAAACTCCCAAAATTCAATAATTCGTTCATTAACTTTTAGGGTATTACACAAACACACGATGATAAGTTTGAAAAACAAAAATATTAAGTGAAGTTGTCTTTACTTTGGCATTGAAAAGAGAAAGAAAACATATTCTTCATTATTCATCCTTGTGTTGAAACTATCGTCACTATTCACTTGTGTTAAAAAAAAAAATTTTGAGCCCACAATGAGTTGAGGATGACAAATGAGAAAGGAGATGAAGTAACTCACAATCGTAACATTCGAGGAT
The DNA here is from genome assembly GCA_030144865.1 of Tinospora cordifolia. Lineage (NCBI taxonomy): Eukaryota > Viridiplantae > Streptophyta > Magnoliopsida > Ranunculales > Menispermaceae > Tinospora > Tinospora cordifolia. The sequence goes on from JAJIYU010005650.1 coordinate 21,799, forward strand.
CTTCGCATAGCATCATCATTCATACTGTATGGTTTTAAAGGTTTGTTTTGCTCTTCAATTCGTAATAAGATCCATCTTCTTGTCTCTTTCAAATTTTTAGTCCTCTTTGATTTAAACTTAAAAAAAAAAAA
>JAJIYU010005651.1:0-21971 GCA_030144865.1 Tinospora cordifolia
GATTTACAAACTATGTGGAGACTATCATTATCCTAGACATGTTTCTCTACTGAATTTCTCAACTTACTTTCATCTTGTTTACCTTATTTTCTGAGTTTTAATCAATTTAATAATTTTTAATCTTGTCTTGATTAAATTGAAATCTTATTCAACATTGGTGTTAAAGAAAATTCAATTACCATTTGTATTCCCTGAGGACGATACCCGGACTTTCCGAATATTACTACAAGCGATCTCATATACTTGCGGGTTTGCTAACAGTGGCCTCAAATAAGATGGGATATTATAGTCTATGTGTGGAGATGAAATGTATCTCAGCACGTTAACACTAAATATCAGAGACCAAGAGGATTTATGTAGCCACTTATGATAGTGGAATGGAAATGGAAACATGTCACAATGGATTTTTTTTTCTTGGGATTCCCTAGGACTCAAGAAGGACATGGTGTAATATGGGCTATTGTGGATCAGTTGACGAAGTTGACACATTTTCTACTGATGTATAGTAGAGATATTATAGAGCAGTTATGACAACTATATGTTCGTGAGATTGTGCAACTTTGTGGGGTTCCCACAACTATTGTTTCTGAGAAAGATGCAAGTTCACATCCTGTTTTTGGCAAGAATTGTAAAAATAGTTGAGAAGTTGACTTTAATATTTGACCTATAGACAAACAAACACTATGAGCCATTGATCGAGGTCCTTGAGGATATGTTGCAAGCATGTGGACTTAATTTTGGTGGTAGTTAGGAAGACCACTCATCTCTTTCTGAGTTCATGTGTAACAATAATTATCAGTCTAATATTTTCATGGCACCATTTGAAGCATTGTATGGTAGCCCATGTAGATCTCCAACTTATTGGAAGGAGATTGGGGATAAAGTGGTTGTAGGACCTACTTTTGTTTAAGAACAAACTAAAAAGATTTAGTAAAATAGGCCAAATTTGAAGATGTCTCAAGATCAACATAAAAGATATAAAAAATAATTGATGTAAAGTTTTGAAATTCAACAAGAGGGATCATGTGTTGCTAAGAGTTTTTCCTCCAAAGAGATAAACTTACTTTGAAATTCGAAGAAAGATAGCTCCTAGATTTATTGAATCTTTTGAAATTCCTGAAAGAATAGCTCTGGCAGCATATTGATCAGCATTGTCTACTCAATAGCAAGATTTCATGATGTATTTCATGTGTTAATGCTAAGGAGGTATTGTCCAAATCTGTCCCATATATTTGATTGAAAACAAATTAATATGAGACTAGATTGGACTATTGAGGAAATGCTACTTGAGATTGTAGATCATACAGTAAGAAAGATAAGAAATAAAAAGATTCGAATGGTAAAAGTGAAATGGTAATTCTATGGTGATGAATAGTACATATAAGAACGCAAAAATTTTATGCAACAACATTTCCCAAAGTTGATAGAATCTTGCTGATGTACATGTAATATTTTACAATTTTGAGTACAATTTTCTTTTTTTTTTTTTTTTGGAGAGAAGACTATAATGGCCCTCATTTTGTTGGATTGGTGTTTTAGTTTTGGCTTTGTATTCTTTTAATCAATCAATGGAAATATAATTATAAATCATGACAAGAAATATACGTAATGCAACAACCTTATATTGAGGAAAAATTTGAAAAAAAAATGAAAATGATATGCGTTACCATGGTACTACAAGCAAGTACCCCGATAACCAAAGTAACCATAACGTAATTGGGCAAGGACAGGTAGAATACCACAGCAATTCAAGGAATAAGTGGTAGACTATGATTTTTAGCTAATTTTCCACTTGATTGAGTGAAAACTTGAGCAACAAGAAGGCTAAAACAGGAGGTGTCATATTGCATAAGAGATGAAGAGAGAAGTGCCATGAAATTGGCTAAGGTGACAATCAAAAATCAACTATAGGAACTCCATTCAACCCAACTGCCATCTTCTTGTTCTTTTTCCACATGAGAATTCCTACAATTCACCTCAATTTCAACACTCCATTACTACATCTCAGAAGCTTGATTCCACAAGAATTGGTGGCAAAATAGAGGGGTTGGCGAATACAACAGCATAGTTGGAAACCAAGACAAAGGAGAACAATCTTTCAGTGAAGATATTCTAGCTAGCTGATTAAGGCTTCTACCTAAGGTAGAAAGCTAATCTAAAATTGATTTTGATTTGTTAATGAATTGTGATGAATTACATATAAATTTCTATGGAAAATGAATGTTAGGACTATAAGTTGAGATGATTGAGTGTAATACCTTGATAAATTCTCAAACAAAAATATACAATATCGTAAATGAGTCCATTGAAGTACTAAGTGCATTAAATACCCCAATGGTAAAATGGTAATTTGACCACCTAGAGGTAAAATGGTAATTTAGCCACCCATGGGAAAATTGATCAATTTACATGAAAAATGAATTATAGAATAACACTGTGTGAAACAGTGAATGATTTTAAGTACAAAAAGTTATTTGGACAAATTGGGGTGAAATGGTAATTTTGCCATCGCTGAGCGAAATAGTTATTTCATCTTAAACCAAACACTTATACTATTGTAAAAGCAATGTCAAAATAATTTATATAAAATAGAACAAAATAAAGTGTCTCGAAAACATTATAGAAAATGACAGATTAAATCAATAAAATTTATCTAAATTAAAAAAAATGCCCATATGGATATTTGGGGCATAGTACAAATTATTAGGGAATATATACACAAAAATTTTGAAAAATTAGTTTATAAATAATACTTAAATGAATACCCAAATGATTAGAAAATGTCTTAAAAATAAAATGACTTAAATCAAGGGGCAAAATAAGAACTTATTGTATGAGCAGTGGGTTTGATTGCTAAAATAATTAGAGATTGACATGCACACATAGTGTGGGCTTAGGAGCTGATTAATAAACAACATTGGGACATGAAATATACTCAAAAGTGACGCCCCCACATTAGAGTTTGAAATTTGAAATTTCAGACTAAATAAGAAACAAAAATAACGAAGGAAGTTGCTAAAAAACTACATTTTCATAAACCATAATTCCCTTCACACAAGAAAATAGAGAATTAGAAATGTTTCTAAAATGAAATAAACTCAAAAGAATGTGCTAACAACTTCTAATATATGCTTGGGAAACAAGTAAAGTAGAGAATTAGAAAGGTTTCTAAAATGAAATCAACTCAAAAGAATATATTAGCAACTTCTAAAATAATTGCTTACTAATATATGTGCTTAGGAAACAAGCAAAATAGAGAAATAAAAAGGATTCTAAATTGAAATCAACCCAAAAGAATGTATTAGCAACTTTTAAAACCTTTACTTACTAATTCTTATGCGTAGGAAACAAATAAAATAGAGAGGGAAAGAGTTTTAGAAAGGTTTCTACAATGAAGACAGCCCAAACTTGTCAATTCATGCTTATTAGAACTCTATATAAACCCAAGCATGAGCACCATTCTCTTCACCCTAGCAAGAACTAAACAAGTTCTTTCTTGCTCTCTCTGCTTCCCTCTTGGCATCCTTCTTTTTTTTTAACTGTTCTAAATAGCAGTTGGAGTAGTAGTAATGAAACACTATACAAATTTCTGTGCTAGCAATTTGGAGAGATCTCAAGGAGATTCAAATAGAGGGTTCAAGAGGAGAAAAGTTACTTGAGGTAAAAGTGATTTCTGAACTTTTGACTTATTATTTTCATTTAGATATGATGTGCATGGGTGTTTATTTTTCGTCATGAGCTATGCCATGATTATACATGTCATGATCGTACGTGCCATGATTAGCGATACATGCTTAGCATTTTATGATTAATGATTAATGATTCTTGTTGGTATATGCCTTGTTACCATGCTCATATGTTTAATGTTATTTAAGTTCAATTTATTCACATTGATATTATTTTTTATATACTAAATCAAAGATTAAACAAAGATTTTAACCACGTACCAACATGATGGCAGATTTTCATCATGAGTATTCCAATCATGAATTTTGGATGTGAACTAAGGGTTTGAAGTTGACCCACACCAAAAATGATGGGTTTGAGTTTCAGTAATTGATATCTCCCTAAGGGTTTGAACACTGGGGCGTATTTTCCTTCGGTCCTTACTGTCAATTGTAACAAACTATTGTTTGAATCACATAATCTCTTTAAGTGTTTGTTATGCAGGTTATATTTGGTTTGAAATAATAAGTTAAATTTTTGGAATGATCCATAGGGCGCATAAGCTCACCCTTCCTTTTAATCTTTCAGGAAATTGATATTTAGAGGCTACTAGAATTTCTCTTAGATTATCTTTCTTAGAATTTCTATTAAATTATAAGGCATTTTGGCCCAAGTTATTTTTATTTAAATTTTGAAGTTGTTTGAGATTTATTCTGCAGTAATAAACAAAAGGCATTGTACTCTTGAAATTTTGAATTTATTAATGATATTGAATTTTTCTTTATATCATGGTGTTGATATTATTATTCATGAAAAAGGAAACAAATTATTGATTAGTTATTTTATTTAGATGTTTCTAATTATTATTTTTCTGAATTATAACATGACTTTCTAAATATTCAGAATGTTCCGAGGATATGGGAACATAAAAGGAAAGTGAATAATGTAACACTAGGCTTGCTTCTCGAGCAAGCCAAAAATGGAAAGAAAACACAGTCAGATGGCATGCCCTAGGCCCATGTTATCCGACTGTGTTTTCATTCCATTTTTGGTCTGCCTGAGAAGTGGGCCTTGTGTTACATTATTCACTTTCCTTTTTTGTTCCCATATCTTTGGGACATTCTGAATTTTTAGAAACTCATGTCATAATTCCAAAAAACAATATTTAGAAACATCTAAATAAAATAACTAACTAATAATGTGTTTCCACTTTCATGAATAATAATATCAACACCATGATATAAAGAAAAATTCAATATTATTAATAACTTAAAATTACAAGGGTACAATGCCTTTTGTTTATTATAACAGAATAAATCCCAAATAACTTCAAAATTTAAATAAAAATAACTTGGGCCAACATGCCCTATAATTTAATAGAAATTCTAAGAAAGATAACCTAAGAGAAATTTCAGTAGCCTCTAAATCTCAATTTCCTAAAAGATTAAAAGGAAGGGTGAGCTTACGCGCCCTACGAATCATTCCAAAAATTTAACATATTATTTTAAAACAAATATAACATGCATAGCAAACACTTAAAGAGATTACATGTGACACCCCAATCCTCAAATGAACCTCCCATCACATATCATGGGTCGTCATCCAATGAGAATTGGAATGTCACTTAAAATTCATTTGTCAAATTCCTTTAAAGTAATTTCCAAACACATTCTTCATTCAATAAATAGTCAAATCAATTTTGTATAACTCATCAGATTATTGGAGTAATTAAAACAAATATTAAATCAAAAATTTAAAATTCACGCAGCAGAATAAAGTTTCCAAAATTCAGCTAAACAAATTTCAACATACTAAAATAGTTCAAGTCACACGACCAAAACATTTATTTACAAGTAAACTGTCAAACAAAAATGTAAATACATACTCAGTTTGTTTAGATTTTTAACAAAAATAAACTTGGGTCCAAAAGGTTTAGATAACTAGCCTAATCGAACTGACTGATGTTGATCACCTAAGCTTCACTTCTGTGAGTACCTGTGAAATAGAAATTTAGGTGAGCTCGAAAGCCCAATGGATCATTCCTACACATCATACGCATTATACAAATCAAAACTCAAAACATTACAAATACTTTCAAACATTAGGCGTTTCAAACATTCCTTTGGTTTTGGTTGTAACCTAAGAATGGAAGAGGGTTGAGATGTCTCTCGGTATCCCCCCGTGATATGATCTAATCATAGAAGGTTTTAATAACCATCTAAAATCAATCAATATTCAAATCATAACCTAAGAGAGAGTACTTCCTGCAGCCTCGTACTAACTCTCAAAGACTTCTAGCTGTCGCAGGTAGCTACGGGTTGGGAATACCTATAATCCGTCTTGTGGCTCGTCAATCTCAAACGGTGACATATACGAGATGCCACCTCGATCCGCCTCAGGCTCGTCAATCGCACCGGCACATGGATTCTTAATAATCCTTTAATCTTATTTTAATTTCCAAACAACATCAATCATGTCAAACAAACATACTTAGCATCCAATCAAATTTATAATTTATGCAAATATTATAGTAAATGAAATGAATGAATGTTATAGTACTACAATGCAATTCCTATAAATATATGTGTGGAATTAAATGACAAATCGTCATGTTATTGTCACAACATTTCAATCAAATCAAATAAGTTCATCAACATGTTTCTAATTATTCTAAAACTATTAAATCAAAATCTTTGAATTTAAAATTCATTTAATACGGATGAGTAAGGAAATCCTACCCGCCTGGATTTCCTTCTTTTTTCCGTTCATCGCTAATGTCTGCTCTAAAATATTAATCTGCAATAGAAAATTCATTATAATAATTATTTATAAGTTCTTGTTTTTGTTTTCTAATTTAATTTAAAATAAATTTTTTAACTAAAAGATATGTAATAATTTTCATAGATTTTTTTATTTTAAATATTTTTTTAACTAATCAAAATTATTTTTAATATTCACCTTCATGTATTAGAATTAATTAATAAGTGTTCTTCAATCTCTTAGTCTTTACAATCTAAATAATTTATTCATATTTTAAATAATTTAAATACGAACAAAATAAGACTTCTAAATATTATGATTTTAGTTTTCAATGTTTAAATATTATTCTTTTCAATTTAATGTTTTCGAAAGTTTATTTTTCATGTTTTTAATTAAATAAACTACGTTAATAATAATTTTTTTAATCTCTAATATTATTTCTCACCTATTGTCAAAATTTAATCCTTAATTAAATTAGGATTCTAATCGTGAAAATCTTTTAAATTTTTTATTGTATCCGTAGAATTCTTTAATTTTAAGTTTTCTAAAAATATTAATCTTCGTTAGAATTTTTCTAAACATTTAAATTTAGTTAAATTATTTTGATAATTTAGTCTAACCAAATTTTTGTTCAAGGTCACAAAAATTAAATAAATAACTAAAATAATTGTTGCACCTTTCAAATTTGGTTCCCCGCTCAGGAGTTCACTTTCACGTTCAGCAATTCGAATCAATCTTTAAACACTGTTCAACCTCGTTCAACAATCATCAAATATTTTCAGAAGTTCAACACCTTTCAGTAACGAAATTCCCAATCCAAAATTTTCAACACGTTTAGCAGCTTAAGTTACTCATCTTCTTCTTCATTCCCAAATTTTCCAACCGGATAATCATAACCACACACCATACAACAAAGCTCAAACAGAATGATGCACAAGTTAAGCTTCACACTAAAGTCTTTGAAGCCAAAATTTTTGAGCAACATTTCTCTGTTCTAGTCAACATGAAACCAGAAAATTAAAAATCAAAAACACACACCAAAAATCCGATTTACTTTCATCAAGTTAATCCACGTTAAACAATTCAAATATATTAAATCTCCAACCAAAATCACCACGACGCACAACTTAATCACATATTCAAAACCGAAAATTTAATCCACTACCTTCCCTATTTCAACGACTAAAAAACCTAAAAAAATGGAGAAGATTTGCAACTATTTTCTTCTAATTCCTCTTGACGCACAATTTGAACCCAAAACCAGATGTTTGAACCAAGATCTAAACTAGTTTCCTCTATTTTGTGATTCATGAACCCGAATTTTCATCCCACGAAATCTGATTTTTCTGTTTCTTTGATTTCCACGGATGCCCCAAAATCCAAAAATTCAAAGCCCTAATTCGGACTTCCTCTTTTTTCTTCGGATCTCCTTCGGTTTGTGCTTTGTTTTAATGCCCCAAACCTAGAAATTTTGAGTCAAAATTTCAGATTTTTAGCTTGCTTCAAACCCAGACATTCAATCTCAAGCTTTGATTTTCCTCTTTATCCTTCTTCCTCTTTGGTCTTCTTCTTCTTGCTCACGGACGCCCTAACCAATTCTTTTGATCATGTTTTTAGATTTTCTTCTTCAGTTTCAGTTCTTCTTCTTCTGCCTCAGATTCAGCTTTTATTTTGATTCATTTGCCTAGAAGCTTCGATTATCCATCGCCCAAACCGATTCATTGATTTTTTTCCAGAGATTTCCTCCACCGCCGAGCTACAGTTTTCTAGTTCCATCATCTTCTTCACCGCCAATTTTGAATTTTTTGGTTCTTCAAGTTTCCAGATTTCCATTGTTTTTTTTTTCCATCATTCCAATAAATATATATATACCTACATATATATATATATATATGTAGGTATTCTTTATATACATTTTCATTTTCAATTTTTTTTCAAGCTAATGTTGGGTATTTATTTTTTAATCTTATTATATACATATTTATATTTTTGATAAAGTTCTCATTTAAAATTTTAATTTTTGTCATTATTTTATATTTTTTTAAAAAATTATATTTTTGACATACACGAGCTACAAAATTTGAGGTTCTTACAATCTACCCCCCTTCAAAAAAAATTCGTCCTCAAAATTTACATAAGGTACATAATAGATACATTTTATTCAACATTCTTGGTGAAGAGATCTGGGTACTTCCTCTGCATTTCACTTTCCAATTCCCAAGTTGTTTCTTCCAATCCATGATGCTTCCACAGGACCTTGACTAATGGAATATTCTTAGTCTTGAGACTTTGTACCTTTTGATCCAAGATACGAACAGCTAGTTCTTTGTAGGTTGCATCGCCTTGAAGTACGATATCCTCCCACTGCACTACATGAGATGGGTCTGGCTTGTACTTCCGTAGCATCAACATATGGAACACATTATGGATTGAGAAAAATCTATTCGTCAAATCAAACTCATATGCATAGTCACCAATTCGTCTAAATATCTCAAACGGACTGATGAATCTCAATGCTAACTTACCCTTGACTCCAAAATGTTTGATTCCCTTCTATGCACTAATTTTCAGAAGCACTTTATCACCCAATTGAAATTCTAAGTGTTTTCTTTGCCTGTCAGCATAGTTCTTCTATCTACTTTGAGCTGTTACCAACCATTTCTGGATTTGTCTCACCTTTGAAGTCATTTCCTCAATCATTTAAGGTTTAGTGAGTGCATGGTCTTCCATTTCTACCTAACAAGACAGCGATCTACAGGGTCTACCATAAAGTGCCTCATATGGGGCCATCCCAATGCTTGTTTGATAACTATTATTATAGGCGAATTCTGCTAGGTGTAGATATTTGCTCCAATTACCTTTAAAATGTTCTCAACATATCTTCTAGTATTTGGATGACCCTCTCAGATTGTCTATCGGTCTGTGGATGAAATGTCGTGTTCCTTATGAGTTTGTTGTCCAATTCTTTCTATAAACTCTGCCAGAATTGAGAAGTGAACCTAGAATCTCGATCTAACACAATTATCTTGGGAACTCCATGTAGTCTCACAATCTCTCTGACATATAATTTGCCTAACTTACTCACTAAATCTGTGGATCGAATAGGTAAGAAATGTGCAACCTTTGTTAGTCGATCTATAATAACCCAAACTATGTTTTCATCTTTTCGACTCCTCAACAGGCCACTAACAAAATCTATGGTTACATTATCCCACTTCCATTCTGGTACTGGAAGTGGTCTTAACAAACCTAACGATTTCCTATGTTCGGCCTTGGCCAGCTAACAAGTGAGACATCTAGAGACATACCCAGCGATGTCCCTCTTCATGCCTCTCCACCAATAGTTCTTTCTCAAATTTTGGTACATTTTGTCACCACCTGGATGCATGCTGTACTTATTCTAATGTGCTTCATCCAATATGGTGTCCTTAATTTGTCCAATATTCAGGACATAGATTCTATCCCCTAATCTCAATGCACCATCTAAGTCCAATCTGAAATCTGTATGCTTGCCTTGTTTAATGCCTTTTATCAGGTTTGCAATCCATTTGTCATTCTTCTGTTCATCTCTGATTTGGCGTAGAATGTCTGGTTGACCAACCATTGCATACAAATAAGCCTATTTGTCATTTGTGGCAATACCCAGATTATATGAGCTAATCAGTTGATACATTTGTGCAATATCTTCATCTTGCGTGCTAGATTTTCTACTCAACGCGTTAGCTAGCATGTTAACCTTACTAGGATGATAATGCAGCTAAAAATCATAGTCTTTCAAGAACTCTAACCACCTTCTTTGTCTAAGGTTTAGTTCCTTCTGGGTATAAATGTATTTAAGATTCTTATGATTGGAGTACAGATCAAAACTTTCTCCATACAGATAATGCCTCCATATTTTCAGTGCAAACACGATCGCTGCTAACTCCAAATTGTGTGTAGGATAGTTTTGTTTAGGTGGCTTCAACTTTCTTGAAGCATAAGCAACTACCTATCCTTCTTGCATAAGCATTGCACCAATTCATTTCCATTAAGCATCTATGTACAAGGTGTATCTCACACCATGAGTAGGCGTGATCAAAACTGGTGTTGTGGTTAACCTTTTCTTTAATTCCTGAAATGACTACTCACATTGCTCATCCCAAACAAACTTCTCCTCCGTCCTAGTCAACTTTGTCAGGGGACTTGCCAGCTTACAAAAATCCTGTATAAACTGACAGTAATAGCCAGCCAACCCTACGAAGCTTCTGATCTCTGTTACTATGATTGGTTGTTTCCAATTTGCTACTGCCTCCACCTTCTCTGGGTCAACTGATATACCCTTGACTGAGACCACATGGCCAAGAAATTTGACCTTCTTCATCCAAAATTCGCGTTTGTTGAATTTGGCATACAACTTGTTCTTCCTGAGAGTCTGTAAGACTATGTGCAAATGTTTCTCATGTTCGGCCTCTGAGTGTGAGTGTATTAGAATATCATCAACAAAGACCACTACAAATTGATCTAGATACTAACTGAAAACTCTATTCATCAAATCCATGAAGGCAATCGGTGCATTTGTTAATCCAAATGGCATAACTGTATACTCAAAATGTCCATATTGAGTCCTAAATGTTGTATTCGGTATGTCAAACTCTCAGATCCTGAACTAATGGTACCCTGACCTCAAGTTTATCTTAGATAACTGAGTAGCTCCTCTCAGCTGGTCAAAGAGGTCATCAATTATGGGCAACAGGTACTTATACTTGATAGTCACTTGATTCAGCTTCCTATAATCCACACATAATCTCATCGATCCGTCCTTTTTAACAAATAAGATCAAAGCTCTTCATGGCGATTCACTCGGCCTAATGAAACCTTTTGCCAATAACTCATCTAACTGAGTCTTCAGTTATATCAGTTCAACTAGAGCCATTCAGTACAACAGCATAGCAATGGGATTTGTTCATGGATGTAGTTATTTCTTAAACTCTATTTGCCTGTGTGGTGGAAGGACAGGCAATTCATCAAGAAATACATCTGCATATTCTTGTACTACCAGAATATATTGGATGTCCTTAGATTTCTTGACATCTTCTTCTTGTAACTGTCTGAAGTCTTCTTTCTGTTTGATAGCATACAAAAGAGCTAACGTCGAACTTCTAAACAGTATCTTCGTATCCTCATTTATCTTTACTAATTCCTCACATGGCAACCTGATAATCACCCTTCGTCTTTGGCAATCCATTTGTGCCTAATACTAGGTAAACCAGTTCATTCCCAGTATCGGTTTGTCCAAATAACTTTCCATACTTAAAATCATTCATTGTTTTACACAATGTTGTTCTAAAGTTCTTTTTTCATGTAAATTGAACAGTCTGCCCCTGGATGGTTAAATTACCATTTTATCTCTAGGTGGTCAAATTACTAGTTTACCACTAGGGTATTTAATGTACTTAGTACTTCACTGGACTCATGTATGATCTTGTATATTCTTATTCCAGAATTTATTTGGGTATTACATTGAGCATGTTGGGTATTTTGATTATTCTATGCATGAAATAGATTGGTTATCATGCTGGAAAGATAATGACACTACATGTTGATTAGATGACTATCATTGATAGAACTTGTTTTAGTTGTGGTTGAATTCTGATTTGAATGAATCTTGCCATGTAATGTTGTGGTTTAAGATCAGATTAGATGAGATTACTGAGCACAAAAGATGACCTCCGCTAGGCTTAACCCAATAAGATAAAATTAGCACCCTATGGTATATGTTACAGTTTTTGTCACCATAAAAAAACATGTTGATAATGAAATTGACAAGGGTATTAAACTCAATCCAAAAATTTTGATAAAAACTCAAAAACTAGTATAAGGAGTGATGAATCATTCTAGAAAATTTGGTTTTAATTGACAAAGAACCTTATCCCTAGCAAATTTGACAAATTAGTCGCTCTAAAGAAGAATTTGTGCAAGGGAATAAACAATCATCTCATCACTTGACTGAAATATATGCCAAACAATATTGAAAAGTCCCAAAAGAAAATTCCTATGAACACTTGAAAGGATGTAAGCTCACTCCACAAAACTTTTAGCTTAGTCAGAGCTAAGGTGTTTGTAGAAAATTTGACAAAAACAAGCCAAAATAAGGCCACATTATGCACCTAACACCTACACTCCCATTTCCAAATTAATTTTCATATTGTGAGACTAAGACTTAATTGAAGGTTAGATTGACTATTAAACCATGGTTAACAATCATTGACCAACCAATGACCATTTACCCAAAGGGTTGGCCAAATATTGGCCCAAAATTAAACTATAAAATGCAAATATGAGCCAAGACAGGTAAAAACTTGTAAAATTGACAAAGTTGATGTAAAACAAATGACTAAGGGCTTGAGAAACCAAATTCAAAGGAAAACGATTTTGTAGCAACTATGAGTAGTAATTTTATTTCATGGGCTTATCATATGCTTTTATTAACTATATATTGTACATGTTTTGTGTGAATACATTGGTTTCAGTGTTGCATGAATTGCATGTTTTAATCCATTTTATTGTTTAAAGTTTTTTAGGCTTTGCTAGGACTCATGAGTAACATATTCTAGATTCTTGAGACTATTCTTGAATTTGTGGGTAGGTTTGATGTATTTGTATGTAATGCTACTATGATAGCAATATTGCAAACAATAGCAATAGATAGTTTTGGTTAATGTTTTTAGATCTTACCACTTGACTCATAAGGATTTTGAGGCACAGACATTGGAACTCACCTTTGACTTATGTGCCTTTCATGTGTTATAGGATTATGATGAACTTGTTCTACTCTATTTATTGTTATATCTGGCATGTTGTTTAATTGTTCATGCATTCATGGAATTTTCAGAACATTTGTTACAAAGTGATAGATTGAAGTTAATATTTACTGAGCCCCATGGATTTTGGGCTCGCTATTTTTCTACTATTCCATGTCCTTTGGTGATAGAAAAGGGAAAGGGGTTGTCATTGCTCAGGTTCTCGAAGTACTATGTGTAGATTAGTCCATGTTTTGTTATCTTGTAAAAGGAAACTCGATTGATGTAATCCTATACATTGTAAATATTAAGAGATGTACACTTCCATTATTGTATATAAGTTAGATACATCAAACCATTGTGAGACTAATAGAGTTAATTGAGGTTAGAAGGACCATTAAACAATAGTTTACAATCATTGACCAACCAATGACCATTTACCCAGAGGGTTGCCCAAAGATATTGTTATACCTTGAACTTAAATAAGATCGCCACGTATTTTACAACAACTTAATCATCAAATAAGTAAATAAATAAATAAGAAATAGTATTTTAAACCTATGATTGCATGAAATGTGTATAAGTAAATTTAGAATAATTATTAAAAAATGCTATGAAATCAAAAAGGATGAAAAATGTGCAAAAATGGCGCATTTACGTGATTACCATGGTAATGAAAGTAATTACCGTGATAATTCTGAACAAACCCAAAAAATGGAGAAAAAAAATAAAGTTTTGCACTGGTTACCTCGGTCAGCGACTATGGTAATCATGGAAAAATCCAAAAAAAAAAAGAAGTTTTGCAGTGATTACCTCGGTTAGTGACCACAATAATTCAAGACTATATAAAGAATTTCCTGCACAAAAAACCCTAAAATCCTCCATTTCTCTCTTAGTAGATCTTGTGATTTCTTCCAGAGATTAGTTTGCTTCGATTTCTCTTGGTTCCATTTGAGCTTTTCAACAATTTTAGCTCACTTAAAACATCCTCAACTACTTCTCAAGTAAAAGGGGAAGAAGAGCTACACCAAACAAGGAAAAGTTGAGGGTTTTCGAGTCTTGCACAAGCACAAACTAGGTGAGCCACATTTTTTTTCTTGATGAGTGTTCAATCACTATTATTTGGAGTGTTCTAAGTATGGATGTTGTGTATGGATTGAAAAAGTGATTGAAGGTTGGGGCCATGTGTTGAAGGTGAACAAAACGGAGAAAACAAATAGCATGAGACTAAAGATCTAAGGCGATTACAAACAAGAGCAACCGCTCAAAGGAGCTAAATATCATGTGGGCGGGATTTCTTACTCATTAGTATTATTCAGACTTTGAATACATAATATGATGCTTGGTTGGCTTAGTATGTATTTAGAAGCATGCTAGGACTTACTTGAGTGATCTTGATTGGAATGGATTGTTGACAAACCATGATGTTTGCTTATTCGCTTTGATAATATGTATGGATTATGAGTCGAGAAATTCTTTTTCATGAAGGATGATTATATCTATATGATTTACTTTGAATCAGTCAGCATATTGAATTGCTATGATTTGAAATGGAATGTGAAACTAAAGAAGATTAAATTAAGATTTAATAACTCTACATACCGGGGTGATGATGGACTGCATAGTGTTATCGTGGGTGTCCTACCCAAGCTGGCTGCAACAGCTGATTGATCTATTGGACTGTGAGTCACTTAGGACTTCTCCCCTTAGATCGTGGTCCCGAAAGGTAACCGATCCTTGAGTGTTACCCCTAGATTTGCTCCCAGACCACACACGGACATTGAGAGTAGAGCCCTTTAGGTCTTTGAAACTCAACGGATTGACCAATATAGTGTTTGAAATGCCCTAATGTAATGGAAGTGTTTGCACATTGTGTATTCGAGTTTGTATAATATTAATGATATGTAGGGATGATCTAGTGGGCACTCGAGCTCACGACCCCATTATTTTATTATAGGTAATCATTGATGCTACAGGAGCAACTAGCCATGTGAGCCCGTCATTTTGGTTAAGACCTCACTGGGAGGTTGTTACAATTTTTGGTTTCATGTTTTATCATTTTCTTGTTAATAATTTGAATTGGGCATGTGTCCTCCATCTTTTAAACTTTTTCACATGTAAATTAAATGGTTTGGGACTTCTGCTAGTTGGGCCATGCTTATGTCATCCTACTATGCCTTAAAAATGATTCTAAAATTTTTAATCTACTGCAAAGTGTTTTTCTTTTTAAATATGCTTTTACATTGAATTTATAAACATTTTGAACTGCTGCATGCATTTTCTTAGTGAATCTCATTTTTGCTGAAAAAAACTTGTATTTGAAAGAACACTGTGTATTTTAAATTGATTTAATATCTTTTTTGAAAAAAAAGTTTCAAAGCATGAGATAGACAGAATGAGAAGAAACGACGTGACCTCCAGCTCTCGATGAATAACCCAAGTCCAGCGTCTCCTGCCGAACAAGCCCGCGGTCTCTACACGCAGCCCCAATGGCTCATCATGGAAATAGAGAAATCAGGAGTTGGGGTGTCACAGATTGGCCTAAAATTAAACTATAAAATGTAAACATGAGCCAAGATAGGTAAAAACTCATAAAATTGAAAAAGATAACGTAAAACAAAGGACTAAGGGCTTGAAAACCCAAATTTGAAGGAAAAGGATTTTGTAGCAACTATGAGTATCAATTTTATTTAATTGGCTTATGCATATGTTTATGTTAACTATATATTGTACATGTTTGTGTGAATACATTGGTTTTAGTGTTGCATGACTTGCATGTTTTAATCCATTTTATTGTTCTAAGTTTTTTAGGCTTCGCTAGCACTCAAGAGTAGCATACTCTAGATTATTGAGGCTATGCTTGAATTTGTGGGTAGTTTTGATGTGTTTGTATGTAATGTTACTATGATAGCAATATTGCAAATAATACGAGTTGAGGTTTTTAGGTCTTAACACTTGGCTCATAAGGGTTTTGAGGCACAGACATTGGAACTCACCTTCAACTTATGTGCCTTTCATGCTTTATAGGACTATGAACTTGCTCTATTTATTGTTATATTGGCATGTTGTTTAATTCTTCCTGCATTCATGTAATTTCTAGAACATTTGTTACAAGTGATAGATTGAAGTTAATATTTACTAAGTCCCATGGATTTTAGGCTCACTATTCTTCTACTATTCCATGTCCTTTGGTAATAGACATTGCTTAGGTTTTTGGAGCATTGTGTGTAGATCAGTCCATGTTTTGTCATGTTGTAAAAGGAAACTCGATTGATGTAATCCTAAACCTTGTAAATATTAAGAGATGTATGCTTCTACTATTGTACATAAGTTAGATACATTCCATTGTCATGTCATTTATTGATGTACTCTAATGGTTATGGAATTTGGTTGTGAGGCCTAACAACTTTTGGACGAGTGACAAGATGTTTAACTCATCATGTTGTTGTGTCAGTCAAGTCACCAAAAGGTCCAAAAACAATGGTTTCTTAGATTAATTTATTTTTGATATATAGGTGAAATATGAAAAAAAAAATCTTTTACTTATGTTGTTTTGTGGACCAAATCTAACCAATTCCAAGCTAACACTCATCGACCTAATCTCCAGCTCTATGTGGCACACCCTTTGTGCGATAGGAACTCTTTTGAACATTGTCTAGGTTGACACCTCTCGTCCTGACAAATGTGTACCAAGTAGAATACTAGTATCTATGCCAAAATGTGACAACTCAAGGCTAGATTGACATATACTAACTTGGGCATCCAATACTAACATGGTAGGTGTGTAGGAAGTCACACATAAATGACTACTAGAAAAAGATTTTTTAGGATTACATGATATTTTTTTAGACCATAAGATCATTCATAAATTATAGTCCATTAGGAAACTTCCCTATGGAGATAACAAAATCTCCAAGTAACCTAATTTGAATATAACACAATCTCCATTGGCTAGAGACTTAAAATATACCATAAATATGCTATAATTATACATAGCCAACGTATGCAAAGTATGCTAAGTTGATTTAGGCATCAAAGGATTTTTGGCTAATACCATGTTAATGTTTCTCACAATAGTCCATTCCTTTTTTATATATATATTTTTGGGCAAAAATTGGTGTCAAGGTTTACTAGGACTTATTGTAAGAAAAAAAGGAAGAACCACAAGTTTGCCTCACATCATTCTTAAGAACTACAAATATAATGACTCAAAGATTAGACCTTGCAGCTTTAAAGTATGAGATTTACTCCTTCAAATGGTGATGTTAAAACCCAAATAGTCGAGTTTTATAGTACTTATCCCTAATCGGGAAGGATCCTACTAAGTTATAGCAGAATCGAGCCATGGAATGTACGAGCTGGAAGACCTAAATGAAAAAAATGCATGGGAAGCCATGGAACAAAGAAAATTTTAAGATTTATTACTAGTTAGAAGCATGTAAAGAATGTGTGTAAGTTTTCATCAACACGGTAAAGTACTTAGTTTTCATAAAATGTTCTATAAAATCTTCTACATAAGCTTAGCTTTTAGTATGAGTTCAGCTAGCTCATACCCCAAGATCTTAGTAAGACAACTTCCTTAGATTAACATAAAAAAGAAGGCCTGATAATGCTTAAAATACCCTAGGGTCAAAGTAGGATAAACATCTTGGACTATCACTAGGAAAGAAACTTCTAAGAGTTCAAAGTACCCTAGGGTTTGAGTTGTATGACATTTTTGTACTATCATTGGGAAGAACATGTCAAAAGAGTCTAAAAGTATTTTGCAATCCAAAACAAGATGATTTGCTCATACTATTTCTGGGAATAGATTAACTAAAACTAACTTAGTTAGGGTTCAAGTAGGATGACTTATTGAAGATAGTGCAAAGGAAAATCCATAGGTACTTGAAATGCCTTAAGATAGGGCAAAGACGACCAAAGATGTGTGTAGCTGTAAAACATCAAAAATTTACAAAACTTTTTGAATAAGAGTTAAAGTAAATAAAATAATTTACTTGAAAATGTAAATTTTAATTCTCAGGGTTAAGAAAAAAAACCAAGAGAAGTTCTTAAGGCCCAAAATGTAAAATTTGACAGTCAGGGGTAAAATGATAATTTTACTACTGAGGGATAAAATGGTCATTTCACCTAAACCACAGGTAAAATGGTAATTTTACTGTCTAGGGGTAAAACGATCATTTCATCTAAAAAGGGTAAAATGATAATTTTACCACCAAGGAGTAAAATAATCATTACACCCAAACAAGTCACATGAAGTATTTGGGCAAGCAATTCATATGAAGCAAGCAAGCCTTATGAAGCAAGCAAGTCACATGATGCATGTGGGCAAGCGCCTATAAATTTCATCCTTCCCTTCCCTTCATTACATCCCATCTCATTTTTCTCTTCTTCATTTTCTTCTTAGTTCTCTTCTAGCTCAAGAGGAAGAGAGTCTCCTTATTGTTCTCTTTTTCATCTTGTTTCTTCTAGCTCAAGAGAAAAACAATCTCCTTGTTTTCTCCTTAAGTAAAAAAAGAAGGTTTAAGGCTTAAGAAGGCTTGGAATAATGGTGTAAGGACAAGAAGGAGCGTCAAAGGTGG
Source organism: Tinospora cordifolia (assembly GCA_030144865.1). NCBI lineage: Eukaryota > Viridiplantae > Streptophyta > Magnoliopsida > Ranunculales > Menispermaceae > Tinospora > Tinospora cordifolia. The sequence goes on from JAJIYU010005651.1 coordinate 18,788, forward strand.
AAATGAATACCCATAGTCTTTCGTATTATTTTAGTTTTAAATATGAGGCCTGATTGATTATTTAGCTTTACTGAATGTTTAGGAGCATGCTAGGGGTGTGATGACTAGTTACTTGAACAAGTGCCTACCTATTGTATTGTTGATAGCATGTTGTATAACTCATATATGCATAATACTACTTCGATGACATGCTATATGTACTGTATCATAAATAACATGTACCATATAATTGTATGCACGATTAACAGTTTATCAAATTATTTTATGTGTTTACACCTCAAATGTGGATACTATTGAGTATGCTAAAGGTCACTTAACAAAGATGATTAAGAAATCTAACCACGTACCGTGGCGGCAATACTAATACTATAACAATAGTCTAGTTTCATTGTGGGTGTCTCCAACCCAAGGCAGGTATTGATACGACTATCATAGTTAGTGATAGTAATAAGATGGGACTGAGAGTCGAGTTGAGACCTCACTCCTATTTTTGGTTTGAAACTGTTTTTGAATAACAAAGTCTAGTTTCAAAAAATTTATAATATGTTTTAAATGTTTTCTTTGGATATAAAGATTACGAGTTGAGATCATAGTGGGTAAGCCTTGTCCCAATTAAAGCTAAACATTGAAAGAGAGATGGGTTATCCTTTTCGAGAAAGGTCAATTATTTATGTAAACTCTAGCTCGGTGCCTGATTTGGAGGTTGTCCTACCAGCTCATACAAGTAATTGAAGTTGAAGAACATACCTAAAGCCAGAATTTTAGGAGGTCGCATTACAAGGCTAAGTGAACAAAGGTGGTATCAAAAATTGATGAAGGCTATTGATTTGATGAAAGGACCTTTCAACTAAGAAATTGAGATCCAAGGTCTAGGAAAAAGACCATAGGCAAAAATTTGGGTGTTGCCAAGGCTGGCGTAGTGAATCATGAATGAAAATTTTTAAGAAATAGGTTAGAGACTGAAAACGTGTGAAAATGAAACATTATTTTGGTTAGAACGTGAGTTTGAGAGGATCTTGTATCTCTAGTTTCTGCATAGTATGGGACGCGTAGAAATTTGGGGTATGGAGGAATTCTAGACTCGGAGATTGACGACCCATGTATGGTAAATGATTGGTGACTTTGAAAGAACTTGATTCCTTATGCTTAGCTAGTATGGGATAGTTTAGGGGGGCTTGGGAAGCCTTAGTCGTTGAGACATTTGGAAAATTGTATGGTTGTAGTGAGATCTCTAGGTAGAAGCTTGTGTCAATAGGCAAGAGTGGTATGAGAAGATCAAACTTAGAGGCATAGGTGGAAGCTTGGAATTTCGCTATGCTAATGTGAAATTGTATGATTGTTTGAATACATACTACCTTCATGAATATGTATATTACTTGTTTTGAGATCATGAAAACAATTCCTACACCCAAAAACATTAGAGGACTTTGAAAATCCTCAAACGTAACCTAAAAGCATGAACCGATAGGTCACTGAACAAATCAAAAACCTAGAAATATGAATCTAAAGTCACAATAGCATCAACGAAAATATGAGCAAATTGATGTAACCAATGACCTAGGAAAGATTACTATTATCACAAGTATAGAAAAGCATTTTGTATCCCAAGGATAATGAAAGATGGGTTTTGCATACACCCTAATTGAATTGGATTAAGAATATGATTTTACATTACGATACCTTATCAGATAATAAAATGGCTTTTGACTTGTAGATAATGGCAAGAACTCGAGGAAATGGGATGAGGGCAAAACATGTTGATGAGTCAAATTAGAGGGTATCAAAGGGCACTCGTGGCAACAACAACTCCCATTAGAGCAGTTTTATCGCCAGAAATTCAAGCACAAATCACTCGATAAGTGGTCAAGCAAGTTATGGGGCACTCGCACAGGTGCAGCCACAAGAAACGCCATAGCCGTAGATACAAGTCTAGCATCAGTAATAGATTATGAGGCAATAATCAACGCCCTCACACGAGGTTCCAATTTGTTTAAGGACACAAGATAACATCAAGGATAAGGAACAGAGGGTAATGCTAATAGAGTTACAGAAACTTTGCCCATCTCAGTTTGATGGCAAGTCTGACTACATGACAATTAACCACTGATACCAGGAGCTTGATAAGAATATGGATGTGTTAGGGGCAATAGGTCCTCGTAGAGTTGCACTAGCTACCCATCAGCTTAAGTGATTAGCTAAGAGTTGGTGGAGGATGTTGAAGGTAGATCCAAACACCAACGTCAAACAAATGAACTGGGAGGAATTCAAGGATATTCTATGAGAAATTTTTTTTAGAGCTGACACTGAACCAGATCCAGTAAGGGTTCATGAGATTGACCCATATGACTGTAGCTGAGTATGAAACCAAGTACAATGAGTTGGCTGAGTTTATTCCTGAGTTGATAAGGGAAAAGCATATGAAGGCTAACCAATTTAATGAGCACCTGAAGATCGAGATTTGAAAGGAATTAGTACCAATAGTCCTAAAGTCATACAAAAATGTCATAGAAAAAATACTCCTTATGGAAAAGGAACTCATCTTCGAGTAGAAGGTGAAGAATAGAAATAAGAGACTAGGTAATATCGGAGATTACCAAGGAAACCGAAAGAAACAAATAGGAATCAGCCCCAGAGGTAGCATAATAATGGTATAATTTATAAACAGTTGGCTCAAAGAGAAGGAGCATTCTTTAATTATGGCCAGAAAGGGCATCTTGCTAAGGATTGTTAGAATCAAGGCCCACAGAGGCAAAACCAAGGGCAGAATAATGGTCAAAGTAGAAAACAAGGGGGTCGTGTCCAACATCAACTATAGCAATGGCAACCTCAAGCACAGTAACACCAACAGGGCAGATAGAATCAGGCCCGAGTGTGTGCTATGAAGGATGGACAGGCAGACCCGAACCCAGCACCAGTTATCAAAGGTACATTCTATTATTTAATGTTGAGGTAAAAATATTTTTTGATTCGGGTGCTACTAAGTCGTTTGTGTCAAGCTAAGAGGTTACAATTAGTGATTTTCACACCACCATAACCATTGTATGTATCTACTCCCATAGGAACTACAGTTGTTGCCTGTTAGTGAACTCGCAAGTATACGAGATCGCTTGTAGTAATATCCGGAAAGTCCGGGTATCGTCCTCAGGGAATACAAATGGTAATTGAATTTTCTTTAATAACAAAA